>JBBPBX010055685.1:3507-23021 GCA_038048925.1 Garcialebias charrua
CCAGGGCGGGGACCCGTCTGATCCTCGGCTACAGAAGCTGGCCATTGGGACATGGAATGTCACCTCTCTGGTGGGGAAGGAGCCTGAGCTAGTATGTGAGGTTGAGAGGTTCCGGCTAGAAATAGTCGGACTCACCTCAACACATGGCTCTGGCTCTGGAACCAGTTTCCTTGAGAGGGGTTGGACACTCTTCCACTCTGGAGTTGCCCTTGGTGAGAGGCGCCGAGCAGGAGTGGGCATACTTGTTGCCCCCCATCTTGGTGCCTGTACGTTGGGGTTCACCCCAGTGAACGAGAGGGTAGCCTCCCTTCGCCTACGTGTGGGGGGACGGGCTCTGACTGTTGTTTGTGCCTATGCGCCAAACGGCAGCTCAGATTACCCACCCTTTTTGGAGTCCTTGGAGGGGGTATTGGAGAGTGCGCCTCCTGGGGACTCCCTTGTTCTGCTGGGGGACTTCAACGCTCACGTGGGCAATGACAGTGAGACCTGGAGGGGTGTGGTTGGGAGGAACGGCCCCCCTGATCTGAACCCGAGTGGTGTTCTGTTGTTGGACTTCTGTGCTCGTCATGGATTGTCCATAACGAACACCATGTTCAGGCATAAGGGTGTCCATATGTGCTCTTGGCACCAGGACACCCTAGGTCGCAGTTCGATGATCGACTTTGTTGTCGTCTCATCTGATCTGCGGCCGCATGTCCTGGACACTCGGGTGAAGAGAGGGGCGGAGCTGTCAACTGACCACTACCTGGTGGTGAGTTGGCTCCGATGGTGGGGGAGGATGCCGGTCAGACCTGGCAGACCCAAACGTATTGTGAGGGTCTGCTGGGAACGTCTGGCAGAGTCTCCCGTAAGACGGAGCTTTAACTCCCACCTCCGGGAGAGCTTTGAACACGTTCCGAGGGAGGCGGGGGACATTGAGTCCGAGTGGGCCATGTTCCGCGCCTCTATTGTCGAGGTAGCTTATCAGAGTTGTGGCCGCAAGGTTGTTGGTGCCTGTCGTGGTGGCAACCCTCGAACCCGGTGGTGGACACCGGCGGTGAGGGATGCTGTCATGCTGAAGAAGGAGTCCTATTGGGCCTTTTTGGCCTGTGGGACCCCGGAAGCAGCAGATAGGTACCGACAGTCCAAGCGGCATGCGGCTCGGGTGGTTGCTGAGGCAAAAACTCGGGCGTGGGAGGAGTTCGGAGAGGCCATGGAGAATGACTTCCGTACGGCTTCGAGGCGATTCTGGTCCACCATCCGGCGTCTCAGGGGGGGAAAGCGGTACGCGACCAACACCATTTATGGTGGGGATGGCGTGCTGTTGACCTCAACTCGGGATGTTGTGAGTCGGTGGGCGGAGTACTTCGAAGACCTCCTCAATCCTACTGGCACGTCTTCCACTGAGGAAGCGGAGCCTGGGGACTTTGGGTCGGGCTCTCCAATCTCTGGTGCTGAGGTCACCGAGGTGGTTAAAAAGCTCCGCGGTGGCAGGGCTCCGGGGGTGGATGAGATTCGCCCTGAGTTCCTTAGGGCTCTGGATGTTGTGGGGTTGTGTTGGCTTACGCGACTCTGCAATATCGCGTGGACATCGGGGGTAGTTCCCTTGGAATGGCAGACTGGGGTGGTGGTTCCCCTATTCAAAAAGGGGGACCGTAGGGTGTGTTCCAACTATAGGGGAATCACACTCTTAAGGCCGGCGCAGAGTTCCGCGGTTGTCCGAACGGAGCTCGACGCGCGCATTGTGTACGCGCGCGTTCATTGGCACAGCTCTTTTCTCGTTCTCGCTCCTGATCCTTGTTGTAATATGAGCAGCTGCGCACGGAGGGGACTCAACTGAGGTCGCTGATTGGTCACTTGCTGACACGCCTACTGAAATGATTGACAGCTCATGAGACACGAGTGCTGGCTTTGGTCCAGACGAACAGCTGTTTGCTCCGCTGCTGCGCGGCGGTCTTTTATCACTTTATATGTTATATAAACTTCTAAAAAATAAAAATAAAAACAGGGAGCGCTATTCCAGCAGCCCATAGCCAACCAGGAAATACTTAAAACCTCCCGCTGCCAGGTAGGACATGAATTCATTCATTTCATTCATGGAGTGAACGGAGGATGAAGCGATTACTTGACTTTAGGCAAAAAAACAAAAGAAAAGGCCCGATCAGCGATAAAGAAGAGGAATTTAATTCATTTGTGTAACATACAAAACAGTCCGGCGCCGGGGAAGTTTAGGTCAGACACCGCGCAAGTGTGCGCGGTCGTAAAATTGGAGCTTGGCGCGTTCGTGTTCAAAGGCTTGTACAAGCGGCGCACGCATGGCGCTCACACAGCGGGGCGCCGCGCTCGCTCGAGCGCGGAGCTCTGCGCCGGCCTTTAAGCCTCCCTGGTAAGGTCTATTCAGGGGTTCTGGAGAGGAGGGTCCGTCGGATAGTCGAACCTCGGATTCAGGAGGAGCAGTGTGGTTTTCGTGCTGGTCGTGGAACACTGGACCAGCTCTACACCCTCAGCAGGGTCCTGGAGGGCGTGGGAGTTTGCCCAACCAGTTTACATGTGCTTTGTGGACTTGGAAAAGGCATTTGACCGCGTCCCTCGGGGGGTTCTGTGGGGGGTACTCCGGGAGTATGGGGTACCAGGCCCATTGATATGGGCTGTTAGGTCCCTGTACGACCGGTGTCAGAGCTTGGTCCGCATTGCCGGCAGTAAGTCAGGCTCGTTTCCAGTGAGAGTTGGACTCCGCCAAGGTTGCCCTTTGTCACCGATTCTGTTCATAACTTTTATGGACAGAATTTCTAGGCGCAGCCAAGGTGTTGAGAGGATCCGTTTTGGTGGCCTTAGAATCGCTTCTCTGTTTTTTGCAGATGATGTGGTCCTATTGGCTTCATCAGATCGTGATCTACAGCTTTCGCTGGAGCGGTTTGCAGCCGAGTGTGATGCGGCCGGGATGAGGATCAGTTCCTCCAAATCCGAGGCCATGGTCTTGAGCCGGAAAAGGGTAGCATGCCCTCTCCGGGTCGGGGAGGAGGTCCTGCCCCAAGTGGAGGAGTTTAAGTATCTCGGGGTCTTGTTCACGAATGAGGGAAAACTGGAGCGTGAGATCGATAGGCGGATAGGTGCAGCATCCGCAGTGAAGCGGGCGCTGTACCGGTCTGTCGTGGTGAAGAGAGAGCTGAGTCGAAAGGCAAAGCTCTCAATTTACCGATCGATCTACGTTCCCACCCTCATCTATGGTCATGAGCTTTGGGTTGTGACCGAAAGAACGAGATCTCGGATACAAGCGGCTGAAATGAGTTTTCTCCGCAGGGTGTCTGGACTCTCCCTTAGAGATAGGGTGAGAAGCTCAGTCATCCGGGAGGGACTCGGAGTAGAGCCGCTGCTTCTCCACATCGAGAGGAGCCAGTTGAGGTGGCTCGGGCATCTGGTTAGGATGCCTCCTGGACGCCTCCCTGGTGAGGTGTTCCGGGCATGTCCCACCGGGAGGAGACCCAGAGGAAGACCCAGGATACGCTGGAGGGACTATGTTTCTCGGCTGGCCTGGGAACGCCTTGGGATTCCCCCAGAGGAGCTGCTCCAAGTGGCTGGGGAGAGGGAAGTCTGGGCCTCCCTACTTAGGCTGCTACCCCCGCGACCCGACCCCGGATAAGCGGACGAAAATGGATGGATGGATGGATATATATATACATATATGTATATACAAAGGTGGGCACCAGACCGCTAGGGAGCGCTAAAGCGCTAATCCGCTTATAGCGGACCTAAACAATTTGTTAGCTTTACAGCAGATTGACTAACTTTTATAATTCATAAGCGGATTTGCGCTATTTTTATTTAAAATGCAGTACTGCTAATAACTAATTATCTATCAGTAAAAACGAAATAACTTATTTACGGGCTGCTAACAGACCATATCCTGTCAGCGCCGGATGTGGTCCGTGACAAAGTGTCCCTCAGTCCCGTTGCAGCGAGGTGTACTGGTGTACTTGGTATCTTTCAAGACCGAGGCTTTCCCAAAATGCATTGCGTTTACACTGCGCATGTGTATTGAGGGAAAATTTTGGATGATCGTTATGGCGGACGAAGTGACGGAATACACTTTTAAATGTAAGTTATGTTAAAATGTGGGATAAAAAAATTAAAAGCCTAAAGCGGTTATGATTTTAAGCAGATGATAGGCTTTTGTCATTTGCGTAGACATTTTTTTGTCGGAGATCAGCTCGTACAATGGGTCCCGTAATATTTTCGCCGCTAAGCTAATTTTACTTTTTATTTTTTAAGGGAGCAAGGAGTAGGCCGAAGCTTTTATTAAGCTTTTATTATTAAACCGTCCACACTTGTTCATTCAGAAAACATTTATGCACGATTATGGCCGCTTATTTTTTCACGTATTTAACCTGTACAAATGAGAAGATATGGCTACAAAACTCAAAGTAGAAGTGTTTATCCCTGCTGAGGAAAGTGACCAGCTCTTAATTAGACCTGTGAGTTAATAATTAAGCTTTTATTAAGCTTCAGATTGAAAACAGCCACCTTTTCACAAGTGCAAAACAATCTGCAGCTGTGTTATGGAGGTACAAGAATGAATCAATTTATTCATCTTATGCTTCTGACTGAGTACAGTTTCATTAACCTTCATACTGTACAGAACCTGTGATCTTAATGAAGTACTGTACAGCTCTTCTTGTGTTGTGCGGTGGAAACTACAGTTTTTCTAAGACATTATTTTCCATGTTTCCCCTCTTCATTCATTTTATGTTGCTGTTATTAGGATAATTTTGGAGAAGATGGGGCCTGCATGACAAGGTAAATCATTTGCAGGCAAAAAAGATATAGGATAATCTAAAAAAATAAATACAAATTACAGTATGTGCATGTGTAATGAAGAATCTAATTTGTATGTGCAGCTGTTAATACATGTAAAGTTTTTTTTTAAATGTTTGTTGCTCTTTTTGCCAACTGCGATGTTTCTTCTGTTCAGAACTGTAAATATCCAGGCGGGTCAAGGAGTTAATGGGAAGCTGCTGCTGTGACTTGTTGTCTGCATCACAAGAAGAAGAACACATTTTATTACTATTCTTACTTAGGATGTTTGTCCTCACTCATATTATATTGAATTCATTATTTTCCCGAATCTAGAAATCATTTCTGATCGCGCAGGGATCAAACAAACATGTCCTTCACACATGCAGGAAGTAATTTGCATCTGTTTAACATATGTAAATGTAGGCGTGTCAGGGGAGGTGTCTCACGTGCGCTCAGTTCCACGTCAATTGTGATGTACAAAAGGAATGTGCGTGGATTCAGGTGTACGCACAGTTTGATAAATCTGGATCTTTTTGTGCGTAGACACTTTTCTGGATTTCACTGTACGTCACTTTTCAGTTGGAAATCCACGCAGGTTTTTGACACATGAGGCCCCTGGAGTGGCCAAGATCTCAAAGGAGTGACTTCCGGACCACTCTGCAAAGATCCTGTAGGGGCCTAGTCAGAGTCCACAATTTCATCTGATTGAACCTCCCTGGAGATATCTGAAAATGGTTGCACAGATGTCTCCATCCAAATTGATGGGGCTTGATAAGTACTGCAAAGAAGAATGGGACAAACTGTCTAATGATAGGTGTGCTAAGCTTGAAGCATCATATTCAAAAAGACTTGAGGCTGTGATTGCTGCCAAAGGTGGATCAACTAAGTATTAAGTAAAGGGTGTGCATACTTACATGAATGTGAATTCTGTTAGCTATCTTTAATAAATTTGCAAAAATCTCAATACTTTTTTTTTTCCACATTGGCCTCACATTTAACAAAATGTGGAAAAAGGAAGCGTTCTAAATACTTTCTGGATGCTGCGTAAACATAGGAGGAGAAGTGACTTTCATTGAAGAGAATGAGGAAAAATAATCTCCCACTGGAATAGAAACATGCGTAGTGAATAATGTTGTTTCTGTTTCAGGCCCACATTCTTGGACGTGTTAAGCAGTTTATCCACAAAGCAACATAGTTGTAGTGTCCTCCGTGTTACGGAACCATAAACAAACTATCAAGTCTTCCTACCTCACTCACTTCCCCATGGCACTTGGAAGAGCTCACATATTCACTTTTCTTTTTATGCAGAGTTGTCAAAACATCAGAATCAGATGCAGTTGTTGTCCTCGGTTACTTATGACCCAGGAGAAATTTGATAGTCAGCCAATTTCCAAGGCTGTTTGGGGAGTCAGATTAGATAAACTTGAATGTTGATTTTTCTTCAAGCAGACAGTTTACTTTTCCTGCAGCCTTGAGAGTCCATCTGGACGATCCAAATCCAATATAGTTTCCACTTCCTGTTTGGGGTGTGGCAAGATGGCGCCTGTGTTTGGCTTGGCCTCTGCTTACTTCATTTGTTATTTTATTGTTATGTTTCTGTCTGGGGTGGCTTCCTTGCGGACATATGATCGCCACTCACTACTGGCGATTAAATCTGTGATGGTCAACCTCCAGGGTCATCAAAACGGAGTTGTTTTTCCACCACCGCTGGAACCCGGTGTCCCCCCCGGCGTCTCTCCTCTGTTACCGGTGGATACGCCCCTGCTCTGGACTCGCAGGCGAAGGAAGCGGGGGAAGAGAGCCGGTTTCCTTGTGCTGCTCCGTCGACTTCGCGGAAATGTGGTTGCAGCAGGTGCTGCCAGGCGTTTCAACCTCGTATACGTTGATGCCGGACTACAAACACTCCCAGAAGTTTCCCACACGGGTTGTCACCTGAAGCTGTGGAAATCCAAAGTTCGCCGCGGGAGGAATCCCGACTCACTGCGCAGCTTGCCTCGTCATCCTGATGCCGCTGTGGACTCCTCTACACGGTCAGCAGCTTTCTCCGCTAAAATGTCCGTAATAAATGCACGCTCTATTGCCAATAAGTCCTTCATTCTAAACGACTTATTTTGCTCTGAGGGCTTAGACTTTTTATTTATTTCTGAGACATGGCAGCGCGAAAATGATGTTTCACATCTCCTGGAACTCTGCCCTGAGGGGTGTTCTTTTTTATCTGCACCAAGGATGACAGGCCGTGGAGGTGGTACTGCTGTCATCTATAAAAATACTTTTTTATGTCAAATGATTGCTTCAACTTCTTACAACTCCTTTGAGATGATTATGGTCAGAATAGGTAAAGTTCAACCTATATATGCCATATTAATCTATCGACCACCTGGACCTGCTTCATCTTTTTTCTCAGACTTTCAGGATTTTTTATCTTCTACAGTCAAGCTAAATAGGATCATCATCTCTGGGGATTTCAATTTTCATGTAGATGATCCAACAAACCTTCCTGCTATGGAATTTCTTAATATTATGGACTCTTTTAACTTCTTGCAGCATGTGTCTGAACCTACACACACTGCAGGCCACATTTTGGACCTGGTTTTTACTTATGGACTCGCTCTTAATGATCTGGATGTACAAGATGTTGTTTTCAGTGACCATAAGGTTGTCTCTTTTAATATTTCCTGCTATTTGGAGACTATTTCTCAGGTTACCTGTAAGCGCAGACGCTTTATTAACAATTCTGTAGTCGATGAATTTTGTTCCATTTATTCATTTACTCCTCCAGATGATGATGTTGATGTGGAGCTTCTGGTTGACTCTTTTAACGATCACTGCCTTACTATTCTTGACAGTATTGCTCCTCACAAAACCCGTTGTGGGCCAGTTCACCACGGTCCACCTTGGTTAAACAATCATACTCGAGAACTCAGGCGCTCTTGTCGGAAAACAGAACGCTTGTGGAAGAGGACTGGTCTGGTTGCCCACCGGGAATATTTTAAGGAGCTCCTTGACGATTATAATAGGGCAGTTGCTGATGCCAGGTCATTGTATTTTAGCAATCTTATTCACCTAAACAAAAACAATCCAAAAGTGTTATTTGATACTATCAACAGTATTGTATCTCCCCCAGTGCATCAGGTTTCTCTAACCTCAAACACTGACTGTAACATGTTCCTCAACTTCTTCATAAAGAAAGTGATGGACTTGAAATCCAATATACCTCCAAGTGCATCTACGTTTTACGTTGAGCCTCAGTGCTCTCAGTCTTTTTCATCTTTTAATCCGATTACTTTAAATGACTTGACCTCAATAATTGGAAAAATGAAAGTCTCTAATTGTTCATTAGAAATACTACCCCCATCTTTGCTTGTCCAGACTTTCAACTGTATTGGTCCAACAGTGTTGATGATAATTAACAACTCACTGAGCAAAGGATTGGTCCCATCCTATTTTAAAACAGCAGAAGTGACCCCTCTATTAAAGAAGCCTAATCTGGATTCTAGCTCCCTTTCAAATTTCCGTCCCATCTCTAAACTGCCTTTTTTCAGTAAAGTACTTGAAAAAGTTGTAGAAACCCAACTCAAATCCTGGTTCTGTCAGTTACAGATTTCTGATCCACTTCAGTCTGGTTTTCTAAAACACCATTCCACTGAAACTGCTCTTTTAAAAGTTCACAACGATCTGTTAATGGCTGCCGATGATGGAAAATGTTCTGTGTTGGTCCTGTTGGATCTTAGTGCTGCCTTTGATACTGTTGACCATGCAGTCTTATTAAACAGGCTGCAGGTTCTGGCTGGTATTTCTGGCTCAGCTTTGGACTGGCTCACATCATACCTCTCGCACAGAACTTTCTGCATCAAGACAGACAGGTTCTCCTCTGACTATGCCCCCTTAAATTGTGGGGTGCCTCAAGGTTCGGTTCTGGGTCCGCTTTTGTTTTCCTTCTATATTATCCCACTTGCCAGCATTATTCAATCCTTTTCTGATATCTCCTACCACATTTATGCTGATGATATTCAGTTGTATATTTCATTTAAACCACACCAGCTGGACATGTTATCCATCCTTGTCCAATGCTTGTCCCGTATAAGTGACTGGCTTGCCAGTAACTTTTTGGTTTTAAACACCAGTAAGACAGAGACTTTGATTTCTGCTCCCAGTCACCTTCACTCTGAAATCAATCAGAAAATTAACTCTTTCTGCCCAGCAGCCAAAGCAAAAGTAAGAAATCTTGGAGTCACATTTGAATCTTCACTAGGTTTTGAGACTCACATTAAGACTATTTCCCGTTCTTGTTTCTTTCATTTAAGAAATATTTCTAAAATACGACCTATGGTGTCCAGAATTGAACTGGAAAACATTATTCACGCTTTTGTGTCATCACGTCTAGACTACTGCAATGCCCTTTTTACCTGCCTGGACAAGTCTTCTGTATCACGCCTACAAGTGATACAGAACGCAGCTGCCAGACTTCTCACTAGATCCAGTAAATACTGCCACATCACTCCAGTTCTGCATTCACTTCACTGGCTCCCAGTTGAGTTTAGAATCCGTTTTAAAGTCCTTGTGCTCACGTACAGAGCTTTAAATGGCCAGGCTCCTGTATACCTTTGTCAGCTTTTGACTAAATACTCTGCTGCCCGTGACCTACGATCACAGACCCAGAACTTCTTGGATGTTCCACGTACGCGGATGAAAACTAAAGGGGACAGGGCCTTTCAGTCAGTGGCCCCCAGGCTTTGGAATAGTCTGCCCCTGCAGCTTCGTTTTGCTGACTCTGTTGAGGTTTTTAAAAAACAACTGAAAACACTTTTATTTGCTCAGGCTTTTATGTCATGATTTTATTGTATTTTGCATTGATTGATATTTGTAGATTTTATGCTTGTTTTATTCTGTGTATACTTTTGCCATTGATTTTGTTGTACAGCGCTTTGTGATTTTATGTCTGTGATAAGCGCTCTAGAAATAAACATTACTTACTTACTTACTTACGATCCAAATCCAATATAGTTCAAGTTATGTGACCACACACCGATGGAACGTACCTGTGTAAAAATCCCAGAGATCTGATCCATTCTGCCCAAGGCAATGGAGTCTGGGTACACATGCAAGAACCAAGCAATCACAAAGGCAAGCAGCGTGACCGGGTCTCAATTTGCTGCAGACGACTTCCTTAATTGTAGATAAAACCAGCAACCAGCTGAATCCAAAAAGCAGGAACCAGTAATCGTAAATCCAATTAAATATGTGTCCATTAGATCCACAGATGACAGCAGAGATAGATACTTCATCAAGTCTTGAAGTCGATGAGATATCCAGCTGTGTGCATGCCAACATGGCAAAAATCTTGTCAATAGAGTTGATTGTCCATGATACCCAATCCATAATCACTTTGCGTTTGAGAGATGAGTACAGAGGAACTACAGACAAGACAAAGAACCGCGCAGGGAGAGGAAAGACGGGAGGAAAATCTGCCGCTTGCGACCAGAGCCAGGCAAAAAAAAAAAAAAACACCCATCCTCTATCTTTTACCCGCTTCTTCCATTTTTGATCACAGGGGTCGCCAGTGCCCATGTCCAGCAATCACTGTGTGGGGGTGAGGTAAACCCTGGTCAGGCTGTCAAAACCTATTGTACCATATTAATAAACCTTTTGTTTTTCAACTTCTTGTGTTTTTCCTTCTACGCAAACCACTACTCTGATCTGAGGGAGCTGAGGTCAGTGATAATTGATGCTTTGGTTGATGAAAGCCCCTCCCTGGGCTGCCACCTTACCGTGGTGGAGGGGTTTGAGTGTCTCAATGATCCTAGGAGCTATGCTGTCAGGGGCTTCATGCCCCTAGAAGGGTCACCCAAGGCAGACAGGTCCTAGGTGAGGGATCAGACAAAGTGCAGCCCAAAAACCCCTATGATGAGTACAATTAATGGACTAAGTTTTCCCTCGCCCGGACGCGGGTCACCGGGGCCCCACTCTGGAGCCAGGCCCGGAGGTGGGGCACGCTGGCGAGCGCCTGGTGGCCGGGCTTTTACCCATGGAGCCCGGCCGGGCACAGCCCGAAGAGGAGACGTGGGTCCCCCTTCCCATGGGCTCACCACCTGTGGGAGGGGCCAAAGGGGTCGGGTGCAATGTGAGATGGGTGGCGGCCGAGGGCGGGGACCCTGGCGGTCTGATCCTCGGCTACAGAAGCTGGCCATTGGGACATGGAATGTCACCTCTCTGGTGGGGAAGGAGCCTGAGCTAGTGTGTGAGGTTGAGAGGTTCCGACTAGAAATAGTCGGACTCACCTCAACGCATGGCTCTGGCTCTGGAACCAGTTTCCTTGAGAGGGGTTGGACACTCTTCCACTCTGGAGTTGCCCCTGGTGAGAGGCGCCGAGCAGGAGTGGGCATACTGGTTGCCCCCCATCTTGGTGCCTGTACGTTGGGGTTCACCCCGGTGAACGAGAGGGTAGCCTCCCTTCGCCTACGTGTGGGGGGACGGGCTCTGACTGTTGTTTGTGCCTATGCACCAAACGGCAGCTCAGACTACCCACCCTTTTTGGAGTCCTTGGAGGGGGTATTGGAGAGTGCGCCTCCTGGGGACTCCCTTGTTCTACTGGGGGACTTCAACGCTCACGTGGGCAATGACAGTGAGACCTGGAGGGGTGTGGTTGGGAGGAACGGCCCCCCTGATCTGAACCAGAGTGGTGTTCTGTTATTGGACTTCTGTGCTCGTCATGGATTGTCCATAACGAACACCATGTTTAAGCATAAGGGTGTCCATATGTGCTCTTGGCACCAGGACACCCTAGGTCGCAGTTCGATGATCGACTTTGTTGTCGTCTCATCTGATCTGCGGCCGCATGTCTTGGACACTCGGGTGAGGAGAGGGGCGGAGCTGTCTACTGACCACTACCTGGTGGTGAGTTTGCTCCGATGGTGGGGGAGGATGCCGGTCAGACCTGGCAGACCCAAACGTATCGTGAGGGTCTGCTGGGAACGTCTGGCAGAGTCTCCCGTAAGACGGAGCTTTAACTCCCACCTCCGGGAGAGCTTTGAACACGTTCCGAGGGAGGCGGGGGACATGGAGTCCGAGTGGGCCGTGTTCCGCGCCTCTATTGTCGAGGCAGCTTATCGGAGCTGTGGCCGCAAGGTTGTTGGTGCCTGTCGAGGTGGCAACCCTCGAACCCGGTGGTGGACACCGGCAGTGAGGGATGCTGTCAGGCTGAAGAAGGAGTCCTATTGGGCCTTTTTGGCTTGTGGGACCCCGGAAGCAGCTGATAGGTACCGGCAGTCCAAGCGGCATGCGGCTCGGGTGGTTGCTGAGGCAAAAACTCGGGCGTGGGAGGAGTTCGGAGAGGCCATGGAGAATGACTTCCGTACGGCTTCGAGGCGATTCTGGTCCACCATCCGGCGTCTCAGGGGGGGAAAGAGGTACGCGACCAACACCATTTATGGTGGGGGTGGCGTGCTGCTGACCTCAACTCGGGATGTTGTGAGTCGGTGGGCGGAATACTTCGAAGACCTCCTCAATCCTACTGGCACGTCTTCCACTGAGGAAGCGGAGCCTGGGGACTTTGGGTCGGGTTCTCCGATCTCTGGTGCTGAGGTCGCCGAGGTGGTTAAAAAGCTCCGCGGTGGCAAGGCTCCGGGGGTGGATGAGATTCGCCCGGAGTTCCTTAGGGCTCTGGATGTTGTAGGGTTGTGTTGGCTTACGCGACTCTGCAATATCGCATGGACATCGGGGGCAGTTCCCTTGGATTGGCAGACTGGGGTGGTGGTTCCCCTATTCAAAAAGGGGGACCGTAGGGTGTGTTCCAACTATAGGGGGATCACACTCTTAAGCCTCCCTGGTAAGGTCTATTCAGGGGTTCTGGAGAGGAGGGTCCATCGGATAGTCGAACCTCGGATTCAGGAGGAGCAGTGTGGTTTTCGTCCTGGTCGTGGAACACTGGACCAGCTCTACACCCTCAACAGGGTCCTGGAGGGTGCGTGGGAGTTTGCCCAACCAGTTTACATGTGCTTTGTGGACTTGGAGAAGGCATTCGACCGCGTCCCTCGGGGGGTTCTGTGGGGGGTACTCCGGGAGTATGGGGTACCAGGCCCTTTGATAAGGGCTGTTAGGTCCCTGTACGACCGGTGTCAGAGCTTGGTCCGCATTGCCGGCAGTAAGTCAGGCTCGTTTCCGGTGAGAGTTGGACTCCGCCAAGGTTGCCCTTTGTCACCGATTCTGTTCATAACTTTTATGGACAGAATTTCTAGGCGCAGCCAAGGTGTTGAGAGGATCCGTTTTGGTGACCTTAGAATCGCTTCTCTGTTTTTTGCAGATGATGTGGTCCTACTGGCTTCATCAGTTCGTGATTTACAACTTTCACTGGAGCGGTTTGCAGCCGAGTGTGATGCGGCCGGGATGAGGATCAGTTCCTCCAAATCCGAGGCCATGGTCTTGAGCCGGAAAAGGGTAGCATGCCCTCTCCGGGTCGGGGAGGAGGTCCTGCCCCAAGTGGAGGAGTTTAAGTATCTCGGGATCTTGTTCACGAATGAGGGAAAACTGGACACTGTTGAATACAATTGTAATTTATGCCCTTTCCTTTCAGAGCTGTAATAATAGGATGTGAGTGTGGCCATTTGTCAGTAAGTGATTTGTGAGAAGCTGTCCTTCTTTGTTTGCTCTGGGCCAGTGATGAGGGGAAGGCAAATTATACACAAACATTTGCTAATGTTTTCATAAACAATATCCGTCTTTAGAGACGAGGGGATATGAAGACAGAAAGTAAATCCTGTTACCACAAGGTCATGTCCTCTTTCATTTAGTTACTTTTTTCTCCTCGGCTTCTTACGTTTGTTGAAGTATTTTTCGTGGCGTAAAGCTGCATTGCTATTCTTATTATCTATGTGTGATATCTTAAAATGTGTGACACCTTCCAACACTGTCTAACTTAACTTCACACAAAGAACAAAGTGAAACATTGAAAAATAATGTAACTGAAAGACATGTTTGTTGATATTACTTCACTATACCGTGAGCTAACATAATTTATATTAAAACAACTATACAAATAAAAAACATGTAAATGACACGAGTGATCCCCTATATTGCACAATCATTCAGGGTGTGTAGGGAATGTGTTGAGGATGACTCTCAGCTACTACCACACTGCATATAGATTAAACAACTGGCAATCATTTTTGTGTTGACTAACAATAATCTGTGATAATTATCTTGAACTAGACTGACACCAAATGTTAGATATTACATGTATAGCCAACAATTACTTTCTAAGGGTTTTGTGAATGTCTGTCCAGTGGTTCAAAAGACATTATGCTAACAGTCAGTGTTGACTATGCCAACGTTTTAAATAAAATGTGTGCTCCAAGGTGTTGTCTGGCTGCCACACCAAGTTTTAGCTCATTGTTTGTATAACTGCATGAGTTAATCATTTTTTTGCGTTTTTAAAGGTCAGTGGCCATATTGACATTGGTTGACTCCAAAATGTAAACAGTTGTGGAGGTACCATCATTGATTACGTCAATAGTTTCATGAAAATGCATCCAGTGGTTCATGTAATATTTTGCTGACTTCAGAAATGGTAATGTCTTATAAACAGATCTTTCAGTTCAGTTACTACACAAAGTTGGAAATCACACAGCTTCTACAGTAGTCCCTCGCTACTTCGCAGTTCGACTTTCTTGGACTCGCTCTTTTGTGTGTTTTTTTTCAATATAAGATTGTACACAACACACGACTGTCAACTTTAATATCACTCACATGACTGAAATGGTACGTGATAAAAAGTCAACAAAAATAAATACTTTGGACAGGTGTCACAATTTTTTCCCCCAATAAGCCTGTACTGTAACACAAGTCAAAAGAACTACATTACCCAGAAGACAACAGTGCTTTCAGCCACTGCTTTCTGATGAAATGGAGGCAACATTTTGCAACGCAAATCTACACTATCTATTTAAGCTCACAACTGACAGGAAAGCCATAAATAATCCCGAAGCTTCCTGAAGATTATCCATGTGCACATCAACCTGGACAGGGCAGTGGGTAAGTCTGCAGAACCAGAACAAAGCCCAACCGGAAGCGAGCTGCTGGTCTGCAGTGCTGGTTAGTAAAATTTTGCAGTACTGTACATTACATATGCATGTTGATAAAGTTATGTAGTTTTAAGAAGTTAGAACATTGAAAGAATGTGGGAAGGGTGTTTAAAGCCTTAAAATATATATAAACACTAAAATAATGCATTTCTTCTTCACGGTTTTTCACCTATTACGATGGTGTATGGAATCTAACCCGCGCAATAATCGAGGGACTACTGTACCACAACTTTTAGCTTAATATCTGTGAACTTTGCTGACATTTAAACACTTTTATGTCTGAATAAGTTGTTTAGCTGTTGGCCTTTTTTGAATTGGGTACATTCTAAAAGTTAATCATTTATACATTTTCATCCACTGAATGCTTTCTTTACGTTACATGTACTTTATAATACGTTTCATTCAAATTTCACAAAGACAGGGGAAAAAAACCTTCAGTGACTGGGAATAAAAATAAATTAAGTTGTTAGAAGATAATCAAATGAACTTGTAAACTTAGGCTAAATTACAGAAATAATAATAACAATTAAAAAAAACTTTTACAGTTACCGTACACAACACACTATGTGAAGTTAAGTGTGGTGAAGTTGTGTGAAGTGTGTTTTTATGGCATGTGTTTCCCAAGTGAATATGTTGTGGATTTTAATAAAGGGCTTTAAGAATATGTTGGAATCCTGGCAAAAACCAATGCAGACATGTTCCTGTTTTTGATTTAGCCACATCTGCCACATCTGCCTTATAATCTGTCTGTTTTGCTACTTTGATATCTTTGTTTTAACTTGTTAAAAAAAACTCCATGCCTCTCTTATGATTGTCTATTGTCGATTGTTCAAGGAAAATCTGAAAGTTATGCACCATAACTCATGTTCCCTGAAGGAAGGGAACGAGGTGAAACATACTTGCTATGGGAATTGCGCCCCCGCGTGATTACCTGAAGGAATACATTCACGCCTTTTACGGCAGGGGGCGTCACCCCACGTCAGAGGTACCGCCCTTTAGGTACTTAAGCGACTGACGCCCCTCCAACTGTCTCCAAAATTGCACTTCACCGAGCTTTCAGCATTGAAAAGGGCCAGATATGTTGCACCTCGTTCCCTTCCTTCAGGGAACATGAGTTATGGTGCATAACTTTCAGTTCCCTTTCAGTCAAGTTCTCTCGGTGCAACATACTTGCTATGGGAACGTAATCCATTCACGCCCTTGAAATGCTCAGTAAAATGCCTGCTAGTGTGAACGTCTGCCTTTGACCAGTAGGCATCTCAAAGCTACTTTCTATTGTGTATTAGAAAGAACAGCCTGAGTGACATCACACGCAGTAACATCCAAACTGTAGTACTTTGCAAAAGTGTTTAATGAGCTCCATTCACAGCAGCGCAAATGTCTGCAACTGACACGTCCTTGAACAGTGACCACGAAGTGGCCAAGCCCCAAGTTGAGTGAGTGTGCACTCCAGGCGGGCACCTGTTGACCTTTGCTACTATACGCCCTCTTAATGGCCTCCGTCACCCAATGTGAGAGGCGCTGTCTTGATAGGGCCTTTCCTGTAGCAGGTGCGGCAAAGCAGACAAACAGTTGGTTTGTTTCCCTCCATTCGGCTGTTCTCTGTATGTAAGTGTAAAGCCCTCAAAGGGCAGAGAGCCTTTAGTCTCTCCTGTTCCTGAGTAAGGACAGGGGCAGGTGGGAAGGAGGAGAGGTCAAAGTCTAGACTCCTATGTTTCAAGGTCAAGACCTTGGGAGTATAAGCAGGATTAGGCCTCAGGGTGACCTTTGACCCGTCAAGAGCGAATCGCCGAGCAAAGAGCCAGTAGAAGAGCAGTTTTATAAGATAAAGGATCTATCTTAATCTCGCTCAGAGGCTCGAATGGCGGGTCGCAAAGAGCCCCCAAGACCAGGCCAAGATCCCAACCAGGGGTCAAGGTCCTGCTGGGTGGCTTGGTTCGAAGCACACCTTTCATATATCTCATTATGATTGGATGAGCTCCAGGAGTCATGTGTCCCCAGCCCTTGTGACAAGCAAAGATAGCTGCATGGAACACTTTAATCGTTGAATAAGAATGACCCTTTTCCAGTAGATCCTGAAGGAAGGTAAGGAGCTGAGCCAGGTCGTAAGCATAAGGAATAATATTCCTTTCTGAGCACAAGGCTTCGAAAATGTGCCACTTCTGTGCGTATAAGGACTGTGTTGACCTAGCACGGGCATTCTGTATGGTTTTCACCACGTTCTCCGATAGGCCTGAAGCCATCAGCCAGTCCTTTTCAGTTAACAGGCTGGAATTAGTTCCAGTCCCTGGCCTAAGTGGCTGGACTGCAACGTCCTGTGTGAGCCTTTGAGGGTCCACCAGGTTGGGGAGAGGGCCTTCACATTGATGTGTTAACAGACCGCACTGATCGAGTTTCGTCAAAGACAGATGAAGTCTATTAATTTTATTAGATCGAGTTGGAGCAAGGAGCTTATTATTTCCCTCCAAAACAGGATGTACTGGATTGAGGGACTGCAGTTTTTGTAAACGAGCAGACCTAATTCCATTTGGTGTCTCACCCAGTGGGATAATGTTGTGTGGGAACAAGTCTGATGCAGCTTTGAGAGGGAAGTCACGTGCTGCTCGTGCACCGCTTGGGCATTGTGTGTCCTTCATGAATAATAAAGGGGCAGTTACAACGTCTGAACATGGAGATGGTCCTTTGTGACTGGCAGACTTAAGATCGTTTGTTGATAAGGAGCCCAGTTTCCTTTCAAAAACAGGAAAATAAATCAGGTTCGACTCCGATCCGTCTACATCCACAGTAACATGATCACAGCTACTGCTGTGATGGTGTGAGATTTGTGGCTGCCTTGGAATGTCCGTCGTGACTCCTCCATCCTTAGAATCTGTTGACATGCTCTCCTGTGGTGCAAACATGTCACGTGTTCATCTGGTTAGTGTATTGACCGGCCCCTCGTTCACCATGAAGCGGGGGTTGGAACACATGTCCTCTCTTACCTGTATTCGCGAAAGGTGGGGGGTCTGTTTGCAGACGCCTCTGGGTCAGTCCCCTAGAGACAGGCCCTGAGGTACCCTGCTGGGGTTTATTGAATAGACTAACACCCCATGAGCCGTGAGGGAGGGGGGTGTAGCCCCTCCCCCCTTTATGATGGCTGACAGGCCAGAGAGGCCCGTACTGTTGAAAATATTTGTGTTGGCGTTGTTGTTGGGATTTTTTTAATAGTCAATAAAACAGGGTGTGCTGTTTTGTGATCTTTATTCGTGCTTATGTGCAACGGCATACATGATTTGATGTCACTCACAGCAGGGAGAGCATGGTTTGTGCATGCAACAGAATTATCAGTCATTTGTACTTTGCTACAAATAAAGTCTGAACAAGGTGCGAACATTCCCGTTACCGCGTGGGCGGGAGGTCGTCTAAAAGGTAAACATGGGCCTGGTTCATCAGGCACGTTTTTGTCGGGTGTCCCAGTTAGCTGAGGAGGCCCTATGCCTGCTCGCCTGGCGTGGGACAAACCTATTTTTGCTCCATGCGTGCTCGGAGCGAGGTTGGCTCGGCGGGGGTCTTTGCCGAGGTTCTTCCTCGTATGCAGGCCGCTTCTGCGGTGGCGCACGCGTCGTCGAGCGGTGCCGAGGCTGTGCAGGTCTGCCTCCAGCAGGCTCCCTGGGGGGGGGGCGAAACTCCGACGGGGAATGCCCACCCTGAGAGCTTCAGCCTGCCTGCGCCTTTGGTCCAGCTTGGTCCGGATTCGCTCCAAAGTCTGACCAAATAGCCCCTCCGTTTCTATTGAATGGTGGAGAAAAGGCACCTTTTGTCCCTCCGGTAAATCCGTCAGCGTCATCCACAGGTGGCGGATCGCGATGACCACTTCCGCCATACCTCTGCCCTGAGCTACAGCAGCTGACCCCATCATACGGAGAACGAAGTCTGTTGCTCTGCGGGCTTCATCCAGTAAGTCGGCAGCAGCTTGCTTATCCGAGGTTACCTGCAGTTCTTGGAGTTTTTCCGCAAGGTAAGCCTGCATCATTGCGGACGCGTTCATCGCGCGCGCCGCAAGTCCTTGAGCTCTGTAGCACTTCTCGAGGAGAGACGCCGAGGCTCTGCAAGCTTTGCTGGGGAGAGTCGGTTTTGTCCCGGATGACTTGGGAGCTAGGTGGGACGCCAGTGTGTCCTCAATCTGAGGCGCGTTGGCTATTCCCACCTCATCCATCCCTTCCACGTCGAGGAACTGTGAGAAAGGAAGGAGCATGGGTGCTCGTGGTTGAGACCAGGTGCGTGTTAGTTCCGTAAGGAAGTCCGGGAACACGGGCATCCTTTGCCTCGTTGTTGCCTGCTGAATAAAAGTAGTTCCCCGCCAGCCTTGTGACCTGTTGACGAGGTGGGGGTTCCGGCCAAGGGATGTGCAACGCGTCTGCTGCTCTGTGGCACAGGTCGAACAGGGTAGGAATAGAAAAATCTGTTTCAGGGAGCACAGGTCGGACTGGAGAGGTCCTCTCCCGGATCCTCGATTTCGAGCTCTGGTTCCTCCGCTGAAAATTCGCCCGAGGCTGAGATGGAGATCTCGTCTTCATTCATCATGCCTCTGGTGTCGAACTCGACTGTTAGGTCCACCATCGGAGCGAGCGGGTCAGGGCTGTCACCCCATTCGACGCGCGTGCTGTCGTGTAGAGCCATGTTCTC
>JBBPBX010055686.1:7767-23021 GCA_038048925.1 Garcialebias charrua
TATATATATATACAGGTAGTCCCCGACTTACGAGCGAGTTCCGTCCCTAGGGGGCGCTCGTATGTCAAAAATTCGTAAGTAGGATCACATAGTAAAAAAAAATAAAAAAAAAAAATTTTTTTTTTTTTTTACTTTTTTTTAATTTTTATAAATGAATACATGTACAGTACTGGACAGTCACCAAGCACTTAGCCTATCCTAACACAGTTTTTAAAGATGAAGGAATGAGTTAAATTGTCTTCCTTTTACATAAAGGGAGCTAGCTCCCTTTTACATAAAGGGAGCTAGCTCTCTTTATGGGAATGGAGCCTGCAGAAGGAGTGAGACAACTCAACTGACTCCTTAACTGTGTTAGGATAGGCTAAGTGCTTGGTGAGTGTACAGTACTGTACATTTATCTATTTATAAATAAAAAACAATAAAAAATAAAAAATACTGTATATACAGTACTGTATATTTTTAATAAATAAATGTACAGTACTGTACAGTCACCAAGCACTTAGCCTATCCTAACACAGTTTTTAAAGATGAAGGAGTCAGTTGAATTGTCTCCCTCCTCCCTACAGGCTCCACCAAGGAAAGGGAAAGGGAGACAATTCAACTAATTCCTTCATCTTTAAAAACTGTGTTAGGATAGGCTAAGTGCTTTGTGACTGTCCAGTACTGTACATTGTAAAAGTAGGCAGGACTTTTATGTTGAAAACAGGCTATTATACGGCTGCAAAACCTTTCCACGAGCTGAAGGCCTCAATTGAGGCCAGATAATAACACATTTTTTCCCCCTTGGTGTTTGACCCTAGATTAGATTAATTTTTATGGCATTTTAAACTCATAAGCAGACATATAAGACATGTGTTTTTTTATTTTTAGGCTTTGTTTGTATGATAGTAAACTGTCTTTGAGTCCTTGTATGGCATTTTCAGTTAACCCTGTGCTATAAGAAATAAGATTGTCAGGCCTTACATGTACACACTAGGCAGAAAAACCAAGGCCTCTGAAAAGCAGCAGGTCTCTCTCTGAGAAAATATGGGTCAAAACTAGATAAGAAGCTGCAAGGAGTTTTGCTGTAGGAGAACTGGGGCTTATCAAGAAGAAAATAGTTTTTAACACTAGCAAACCCAGGGGAAAAAAAAACACAAGAACTGCCATGAGTTTGTCAAAATGACAATTCTTCCATTAGGTGTCTTGAGCCTGGGGGTGGAGATCTTTGTTTGTGGGTAAACATCCCCTCCTGAGAATCTTCTCCCAGCATATCTTCTCCAGTAGGTCAAAACAAAGGATCCCCCTCACACAGAGAACATTCAATTTACATACACCCCCCACAAATTACCCCACATTCCAACAGCATTTTGCTTCTACAGAGAGTTGCTTTCACCAGAGACTTATTGCTCTGTAGGTGGGGGGGGGGGTTCTTACAAGCTTTGATCAAAAATAATGTTACACTGAATTTTATTTTTTTATTTTTTTTCATTCAACCTTTATTTAGTCAGGTAAATCTTATTGAGCCTCGAGGCCAATGAAACACATACATTAAACAATAAACAATAGAAAAGTAGCAAAAACAATCCATCCATCCATCCATTTTCGTCCGCTTATCCGGGGTCGGGTTGCGTGGGTAGCAGCCTAAATAGGGAGGCACACACTTCCCTCTTCCTCTCTTCACCACGACAGACCGGTACAACGCCTGCTTCACTGCGGAAGTCACAGATACAAGGTGTTTCCTAGCATTCAGTGTTAGACATGACATGTTATAATAATAATAATAATAATAATAATAATAATGAATTCAATTTATAACGCATCTTTCACCCATCCATCCATCTTCTTCCGCTTATCTGGGGTCGGGTCGCGGGGGTAGCAGCCTAAGTAGGGAGGCCCAGACTTCCCTCTCCCCAGCCACTTGGTGCAGCTCCTCCAGGGGAATCCCAAGGCGTTCCCAGGCCAGCCGAGAAACATAGTCCCTCCAGCGTGTCCTGGGTCTTCCTCTGGGTCTCCTCCCGGTGGGACATGCCCGGAACACCTCCCCAGGGAGGCGTCCAGGAGGCATCCTAACCAGATGCCCGAGCCACCTCAACTGGCTCCTCTCGATGTGGAGAAGCAGCGGCTCTACTCCGAGTCCCTCCCGGATGACTGAGCTTCTCACCCTATCTCTAAGGGAGAGTCCAGACACCCTGCGGAGAAAACTCATTTCAGCCGCTTGTATCCGAGATCTTGTTCTTTCGGTCATAACCCAAAGCTCATGACCATAGATGAGGGTGGGAACGTAGATCGATCGGTAAATTGAGAGCTTTGCCTTTTGACTCAGCTCTCTCTTCACCACGACAGACCGGTACAGCGCCCGCTTCACTGCGGACGCTGCACCTATCCGCCTATCGATCTCACGCTCCAGTTTTCCCTCATTCGTGAACAAGATCCCGAGATACGTAAACTCCTCCACTTGGGGCAGGACCTCCTCCCCGACCCGGAGAGGGCATGCTACCCTTTTCCGGCTCAAGACCATGGCCTCGGATTTGGAGGAACTGATCCTCATCCCGGCCGTATCACACTCGGCTGCAAACCGCTCCAGTGAAAATTGTAAATCACGAACTGATGAAGCCAGTAGGACCACATCATCTGCAAAAAACAGAGAAGCGATTCTAAGGTCACCAAAACAAATCCTCTCAACACCTTGGCTGCGCCTAGAAATTCTGTCCATAAAAGTTATGAACAGAATCGGTGACAAAGGGCAACCTTGGCGGAGTCCAACTTTTACCGGAAACGAGCCTGACTTACTGCCGGCAATGCGGACCAAGCTATTTATATATATATATATATATATATATATATATATATATATATATATATATATATATATATATATATATATATATATATATATATATATATATATATATATATATATATACAGGTAGTCCCCGACTTACGAGCGCTCTGACCTACGAGCATCCGGACTTACGAGCTGGCAAATTTTTGGAAAAAACGCAAAAAATACTGAGTTTTTCTGTGTTTTTTCACCACAGTTCGTTAGCTAAACATGTGGACACACGTTTCCGATCATTTTTATGCACTCATAAGCGGTTTTTCGATGAAAAACGAGTGTTTGTAGTCGCGCTAGCAAAACCGTTCCAACTTACGAGCGAAATTCCGGACTTACGAGACACGTGGCGGCCGTTCCAAATTACGAGATTTGTGTTTGAGATTTGTGTTTGAGTATTTTCTCCACCACTGGATTTACCTGACTATATAAATATGCCCCAAGGCCTCCTCCCCGCCAACAGAATGGAATGGCCTCATATACATACCAATGGCTTTAAAAATGCTAATTCAATTTGTCAGTTTGACAATCCCATGGGTTGCATAGGTAAAATTGTCATGTTGACAAAAACTGGTATTGCTAGTGTTAAAGTATTTAAAAAAGTAGTGAATCTATCATCTCACACCAAAACAGAACAGAACATGTAAAACTCTGCATGTTCTGCAGAAAGTTTGACTTGCAGAGATGCAAGTAGAGTTTGGTTACAGATAGAAACTTTTAAACTAGTTAGTTTTGGTGTTTTGACAGAGACAGAGCATGGAGCAGGCCTCACATTTACATACACACACATAGCAAGATGCACAAGGGCTTCAGGAGAGTAAAAGTAGCTGGCTTATTTCCTCATAAGGAGCTAGCTGAACACGTAGTATTCGACTTTTTGTATGCTTTGCATGCATCTTACAGTAGCTTGTCTTTGTGTGGTAATTCCCTGACGGCTCTGTGGTTGTTAAGTTGTGGTGACCCACAAAACACAGGCCAGCACCTCCACAGACAAACTCCACAGGCAGAACAAAACAGATGAAGCTCTTATCAGAACAAGTCTGCTCATTTTCACAGCTGCAGAGGGTTGAAGCTTTGGATGAGTTTTGGAGTATTTAAAAATAAGTGAATCATACAGAACTGTCTATCATACAGAACTGAATTGAATCAAAGTCTTTTCATTTTTATTCTTTTATTCTGCTTAAATGCCTATGAGAAATGATGTGATTTATATGTTTTCTTTTAAGATTCACAGCAAACCAACAGGTGCCCCACCGTTGGGTGTTGAAAATAGTTTTGAATATTACACAACACGTTAAAAAAGTGTTTTTTTCCACAGTTTAAATAAATGTAGGTAAAAGTTGACAGATATAGGTGAAAGTTGAAAACCTCTCTGGCCAGACTGGTCCTGCCAGGGGAGGGTGAGAAAAAGAGCAAGATGATGTCATTGCTTTAGTGAGAGCTGACCGGGGGCTAAAAGGAGGTGTAAAATATTACCTCACCATTGACCAATAGAATGACAGGAAAATGACATAGTGGTCTAGACTAGTGGTGGTCAAACCCTTTTCTTGACTATAAATAAGGCTGTTCAAGAAGAAAAATTGGCTTAGTTTTGGACTTCTGAAGAATTCTTGTGGTTCATGGACTGGACTCTCTGGAAGCTACAAAGAAGAACTTGGATTATCTGAAAAAGGATTTTTCTTTGACCAACAAGGAATACTTTTTACCTCTCAGCCTGGATATCTCCAAATCCTTCAAAATTGGACCAGCTTCAGAGATGGAATACATTTTCCTATTCTTTTGGAAATCCCTTGTGGCACTTTCTGACAACAAAAGGTAGGATTTATTCCCAGTTACCCAATACTAAAATTATATAAAAAATTATTGCAGTAAAAAAGCCTCCTTCTCTATGAAGAGTTTGAGATCAGCTGCAAGATGTTGCAAGATGTTGACTATTTAAAGTAATATTGGAAGAAGCTCTGAGCTCCGACGGACCGTCGCAAGGCTGTTTACGTTGATGGGAACACAGTGTACTTTTTACCTTCATCCTGCTGTTGAAGGTCTCTCGTCGGCTCAACTGAATCATGATGGATTATAATTGATCATCTTGATGGGGGCACCTCATCAGCTGGACAGAACCAAGAGTTTTGTGGAGTAAAACAGCACTTCTTGATTGGATTAAAGCCGGAATTACTAATTCTTCCTTTCTGTGGTATAAAAAAACTAAGAAGATTTGTTCAGTCTGTTGGAGTGGATAAAAGCTGCTTTTACTGAATGCAAAACCCCAACCTTGGAAAAACTGCTTGTTTTGAGCTAAGGGAACACCGCTTCGAAGGTTTTGTTCATCAACGCCGTACAACAGGTCTTGAATAGATTAAAGCCTGAATTACCAATTCTTCCTTTCTGTTAGGATTAAAACACAAGACTACTTGGGTGGATTACTAAACAAGACTTCCTGGTGGGATTAAACAAAGATTTGTCCAGTCTGCTGAATTGCAGACTTCTGACTAGAGTACAACAGAATCACCTGGAGGTTTTTCTGTAGAAAAACAACAAGATTTCCTGATGGGATTATAAAACAAAGTTTCCTGTATGATTAAAAACACAAGCTTTTCCTATATGGAATTAAAACAAAGAAGATTTATTTAATCTATTGGAGTGAAAATCCCTGACCGATCACAACGAGATTACATATGGGATTATAAAACAAGTTTTCCTGGTGGAAATAAAAACACAAGTTAGAACACAACAAGATTACCTGGATGGATTAAACATATTTGATCGGAATCAGATTATTGTAAAATAAACCAACATTTTTGAAGATTATACAAATTATTGATTGGAGTACAACTCAATTCAATTAAAGCTAAAAACACCTTAAAGCCTAGTGTGTGAAAGACATCTTTGGTGAGCTGTTGAATCTTTTAACTCTTTGAATGCAAGTCATGTATCTGATTTATTGACCTTTAGTAGAAGTGTTTATGCTGTTACCCCTTGCAACTATTAATTAAAGAAACATAAAACGTACAAATTTGGATTTTTCATTGAGTCATGTGATATTAAATGATGGAAAACTTGGTTCAAGGATAACAACAATTAAGTGATGGTTCAAAGAGTAAAACAATATCACTGGAGGTTTTGAATGGTTTTATTAGCCACAAGAGATAAACAACATCCTAGGATCTTACTTTCCAAGATCCTAAAAATTACTAGACCCGGAAACAATTGCTATCTACAAGAGGTAAGGCTGTCGTTAAATGCATGTTTCTCTTTGAGATACGATCTGACTCCATTCTGCTAAGTCAGGCTATCTAAGGGAGTGGAAACGAGGATGTGATGTACAGATGTTAGACAATGAACAAGTCTAGGTGAATTACCTCGTCTCAGCCTTAATCCTAACTTTCCGGACACATTGGGTGATACTAGTGTGCAGGGATAAAGTTAAAGGAACCGTTATTGGATTAGGCTGGAGTGAGGACATGTTGCAAGGTCCTGCGGCTACCTCACTCACGTAGAATGACATGGCGACCACAAAGGGACCCTTTAAAGAATAAAGACCCCCAAGAGACGGAGGCATATGTCAGAGGACGGACAAAGCGCCAAACCACAACTCTCCTAGGGTGGAGGAGTTGTAGCACGGTAGGACTAGCTACCAACTGAATACCCTTTACACCACTAGGCTGTGGTAGGGTAAACAGGGCTTACTAAGGACCACTGACCATGGTTTAAAGAGTAAGTTAAGCAGACAGTCTCTTCCCATCCGAAGCGCAAGGTATAGAGTCCGGGAGGCTCTGAGGAACAGACAACTCGAGATGGCAAAACCGAAAAATGGCCACAGGAGTGGCACCAGTAGGACTGGTGGAACAGTCCAAAATGAACGATCCAACTGAAACAAAACCTGAGCTGGTATCTACTACCACGACGGAGGATTCTCAAATCCAACAGGCAAAAGCACGCATGGATCAAGGACAACACCGGACATCAGTCTGGAATCGACTCAGACGAACAGTTCCTCAAGAAAGAGATGTTGGGGCTCTGAGAGTGGTAGTAAGGGGAAGTAAGAGAGAAGTGTCATTCATTGGGATGCCCAGTAAGACCTTAGTCCTCCGGATCGATCAAGTAGTAAAGTCTGGTGACCTAGAACAACAGTGTTGGGATGAAAAGAGAAAAAACGGAATGAAACAAAACCCAACACGGCCAAAAGCAGCCCCTAGGGCTCCCCAACAACAAAACCAACAACAAAGGAGATTTCAAGCCGAGGCAACTAACACAACACCTCAAAGATGGGGCGACTATGTGCCCTCAAAAGACTATGCTAAAATGACCCCCGATGAAAGAAAAGCCCTTCATAAATTCCGACTAAGAAGGGATGGGGGACCAGCTAAATAATGGCCGAAAGGTTGCGGGTCACCCTAGATAACGTTTATTAGGACAGTGTTGAAATCTATGCCAAAGTGGATGGAAAACCTTACCCGATAGGCTCTGGGGCAGAGGTGTCTGTGACCCGCAGAAACCTAAAAACAATATAACACCTTACGGTTCAATTGGCAAACAGGACCATACAAAAACCTGTGAAAATATCCCCGAAGTAACAGAACAAAGAATGAATGAGAGCGACTTCTCCCTGGCTGGGAAAGAGAAGTTGAAGCAAACCATTAAGACAGCCTCTGTGGCTAGATTCAAAAAACGACTGCGGAAATCTAGGTCCAAAACCGTACACCCCATAGATGGGAGAGAGTGCTAGGAAGTGCTCTGACTAGAGAAGTTATGGCAGTACTAGAAGGATTGCTTGAACTAACTCACAAAAAAACAAAAACATCACGAGTAGTGACCAACAGTAATCATTGTGCACAAGCCCTGACAAAGGATTTATCCATTTGGGAAGAAAATAGATTTGAAAGTGCTAAGGGAAAATTGGTGGCTCACCAGGATTTGTGGAAAAAAATAGCTGAAATAAGGTTGGATCTACAATTAGAGGTGGAGCACCAAAAATCCCACACTAAAGAAGGAAACTACTGGCAGGGCAATGAAGAAGTGGACCGTTATGTGTGTAGTGGACCTACCCAGGGTCAAATTAAGGTTTTTGAACTGTCCAGTGATGACCTTTACTGACCTCTCAGTAAAGCAAGACATTTACTACAAAATTATTCATTTAGCTATAATCTGATAACATAGTCACCAATAAGAGACTATTTCTATCTTTGATTTTAGGCTGATGT
Organism: Garcialebias charrua; assembly: GCA_038048925.1. Taxonomy (NCBI): domain Eukaryota; kingdom Metazoa; phylum Chordata; class Actinopteri; order Cyprinodontiformes; family Rivulidae; genus Garcialebias; species Garcialebias charrua. The sequence goes on from JBBPBX010055686.1 coordinate 15,781, forward strand.
GATCAAAAGAATAACTTTTGTCATTTTCATGATGTGTGCTTTTAAGCTGTGTTATTCTGTGAGAGTTAAACTGTGTTTCACTGCTGTGTCAAAGGTGCAATCTCGGGTCACAGAGACTTCTTTTAATTTTGTTAATTCAAATGTTATCAAATGAATAATTTTATTTGTAAGAGCATCAGTACATTTTAATGTCAGATAAATCAAATACTCTGCTTAATTCAAAATGTTGTACATGGAGGATTTCTCCTCTCCTCTCGAACTTGCATGTGAAGATAAAAGGAACACTTTATCTCATTCATTTTAGCTTGAGCTCAGGACAATCTAGACACCCAAAGACTTTTGTTTTTGTCCTATTTAATAATCAAGCTATTATCATTAATAGGTCCCATATGTTATGCTCTGATGACGTTTGTTTATTCATACAACAGTGTTGGTAATGAGTTAAGAAAGTTCTAAATCTGCTGTATCATAAGACTGGCGTCTTAAACTAACTTTCTTATCCTTTCTGACATTTTTAATCTAACTTATGCCTCCTCTCAGTGGCTCCTGGCTTAACAGACTGAATCAGAAAGAGCTACGTCTTTCTAGGTCAAGTTAGCCTTAAAAGAGCTCTGACTTCCTGTTTTCCTAAAAGTCTGCTGGAGTAAGCCTCAAACTATGGTCTTCTCCAAAGAACTGATGATCGTCTAGTCACACGCTAAGGACACGTCATTCAGTTAAAAGATTTATAACATGCCTGTTATAAATCTATTTCAAGCCGTGAAAAGCTCTCTTTTATTGACATTCCTTTAAGGAACGTCTTATCTTGGAAACACCACCAGGAGCTGCCGTTACTTTCGGTTCGAGTCAAGGCGCACGTCTGGAGACGCTGAGAATGGTAAACGAACTGACCAAACTGGACCGAGGGAGACTGACCATCTTCACGAGGTAACAAGTCGTCAAATGCTTTGCCAAGGGTACCAACGTGTAGCTTTAATCGGCCGGAGAACTGCCATGTTTCTGGTTAAAACACATCAAGATAACTCCCTGACTCTTAACTTTTCTTCCTCCATAAATTTCTCCTCCTAAATCTTTCCCTCTCTATCTAAGCTGGAAACTATTTTAAGCTGAAATGCCCACAGACTAAATATGTTAACATCCAATATTTATGTCTGTTGTGTTGAATTTAAGTTTGCTGACGTATTAATTTGAAAGAAAGTGAAATCATGTCAATCAAGTGTAATGGTGTTAATTTAGTTGATTTATTTTAAATAAATGATAGTGTCTCTTTGACATATCAAACTAAGTTAACGTCTTTGTCACTTAATGGCTCTGTTTATTTATCCATCATAAAGATCACAGAAATATTGGGTAAACTGAAAAAGAACAGAATCCGTGAATTTACTATTCAATCTGAATAAGTAGATTAATTAAGGATAAAGAGGTCAGTATTAATATTGACCTCCTCATAATTCTTACATCTGGTGGCCTTCGTACGTGGTTCTGAAAGTTTATTGATTTCTGTGGTTTCTCATGAACTGTAACGTCATGTTTGCATAAGTGGATCCAAGTTTTAAACTCTGAGGATAATGATTTTGGCTGGAAGTGTTCAAAGCAGGCAGATTCTGCATGTTTTTATCATTTGAAGCTGTGAGATTATTATTGTTTCAACTCTGTTAGACGCTGTTGGAAGCATTCAGGTGAAGTTTTGTCAGCCGTGGTCTGTGGTGGTTCTGGTCCTGGTTCGGTCCAGTTCACGCAGACTCCTGTACAAAGCTTTGTTTGACCGCCGAGTCAAAAGCCTGAAAGCTAATTTAACATCTACAAGATTGCTGTTGTGGTATTTTACATTTTAGAGCAGGTCAGAGAAGCATATTACTGTAGAACGTAGTCGGATAGTGGTTCTGTTCAGACCCGAGTTTCTGATCCACGACGAAGTGGACCAGAACCGACGTTGACGCGCTCCGAGAGAGTCCGTGTTTGTTCAACAGCTGCAGTGCTGTGTTACTGAGCGTAACTAAGTTGGCCTGTCTAGGTGTGTTCGCCGCATGTTTCAGAATTTTGGAATGTTAATTTGTAGCGTTTGAGTTGTTTTAAGAGTCTATAAGTTGTGGTCTGCTGTGCAGCTAACGTTAGAGCTACGTGTCTAAGTACACGTTTGTTTATGAGCTGTGATTGGATGAAACGAGAGCTGGGAGCTGTCAATCACTCGTAGCGAACGCTGATTCGCTGTAGTGGGAACGCACGCCGTTGCGACCAACCCACTTTGTCGTCATTTCCGGTACTTCATTGGTCGAAGGTTAGAAAACTACATTTACCATGGTTGCTTGGGAAAAGGACTACAAGCACTGTGATTGATTGGTTGACGTCACGTATCTGTGTAGCGAGCTCCGCCTCGCTCAGCACAGCAGAGCTGGTGACGCGCTGCGTCGACCCGCCTATTTGTGTCGTCATTTCCTGGTGCACTTTCAGTGACGAACAGTCACATTCACAAAAAACATCATAAAAAGTCAGCATTTTATGGTGAGTTACCAGCTTTTAATTTTGTTCTGTACACAAACAATAGCTCCTGTTTATTTTAAATAAAATATTTAGAATAACAGAGGTACGGACAAACATTTTTGCTTATTTTAAATACAAAGAATTTAAAATAACAAACAAAAGTACAGTTTTCACTCCAGATAACTGAAAAATTTTTCCTTTCTCTTCCTTTCTCTGACACATCATCTTCCACAGTTGTCCTGTGCACATTTAAACTTTCCTGTTTATTTCAAATAGTGAAAAGTTTAGAATAACGAATACAGAACATCTTTTATTTTGATTTTCACTGAAAATCCAGATAAAAGATGGCAGGCACAGAGGGTGAGACCCCTGACACCTCTGATACAGGGCAGCCTGTGCCACCTCAAGGCCACGACCCGACCAAAGCAGATTGGATCGAATGTGCCTTATTTTCACTCACAGGGCCCATCACAAACTACCATGAAGAGACACAGTTGATGGAGGAAGCAGATGTGGACAGTGCATTAAAAACTGTAACAGCTGGAACCACAACGGCTGAAAAGAAAGCAGACAGAGATAAACGTTTGGCTAAATTAAGCCTTCTGTTAAAGGCCAAGCTAGACTTTGAAACTGCTGTACGCCGGGCTGTCTCTACATCATGTTTAACAGCACAAAGGGAGGTTGCCACTTTACAGCAGGAGGTAAAGAGTTTAACACAGTCGAGTATTGGCAGCGCTGAACAAACGCGTAGTCTCTACGAAGAATGCAGAGTGTTAAAAAGGGATTTTGACCAATCACAAGATGATTTGGAAAAATGTGTGGTGGAGAAGGATACGTATTACCATCAATACAAGTCGCTTCAGGCGGATTGTGGGGAGGCACGAGACGCGCTGGAAAAATGCACGGACACCCTGGAATCATTATCACTACGGTACACAAGGCTGCAAGAAGATTATAGAAAATCACAAGAACAGCACATGATGTTACAACGTGAAAATGATGGGTTAAAAGTCCAACTGAATAGTTGTAAAATAGAGCGTGCATCAGCAATGAACAAACTCTTTGAAGAAGAGAGAAAATGTTTGGGTCTCATGAGTAAACACCTTGAGAACTCACCGCCTCCGCTGCCTCCTCCCATACCTGATGACCTACTCCCTCCTCCACCGCCCCCGCCCATGCCAGATGCACTACTCCCTCCAACACCACCGCGCCGTCCCTTAGGGCCTCTAAAACCGACAATCCCACCGGATGCGCCGGTGGGTGGATCTGATAATAACCCACAAATACCTCTATCAATGGCTGAACTACGGAATATGGCGAAAAGCATTCAAACCTTCGCCCCTGGCCCAATGGGCTCACACGAAACCAAGATCTATCTCGAAGACCTTGATTTCCAGCTTCAACGCTTCCCAGAAGCTACAGATGATGATAGAATCTGTCTGTTAAGGTTAACATCGGACAGGACGGTGCATGCTTTTATGAAGCGTCAACGAGAAGCAGTGATGAAAGACTACAGTCTTCTCTGTGCTGCGCTGATAAAGGAGTTTTCTCCTTGCACGGGGCCCGATGGCATCATAACAGCAGCTAACATCAAGCAAGGTAGGAATGAACACCCAAGGTCATATTATGACCGAATATTCCGTGCCTATTTCGGGGACAGATGCGAACCTGAAATGGAGGAGGAGGTAGGGTTTAAGTATATTTTCAGCCAAAACCTCTGCCCTGACATAAGAGAGAAAGTACATGTCAGCGCAAACTATAAACGGAGGTCCATCGAAGACATAAGAGAGTGCGCGATAGATGTTTTTACAGGTCGCACACCAAACAAAACACCCTTTGAAGTGTGTCCTGGTGAAAAGGTCAAATACCAAACGCTAGACCTTGAAGGAGCAAGAGCGCCAGCTCACTCTTTTAAGGAAGCCGAGAATAAGCAAAATTTCCAACCTGACAGACCGCAAAATGAAGGTGTCCGCTGGAACAAAGACCAAAAGGGGTCCAGAGACCCCAAGTGGTACAGGCCGCATCAAGAGGAAGAACCCCATCAAAAAAGGAAGGCTTTCCAAAAGAAAAAGAAATATGGGTCCCAAGGAGACTCATATGAAAGAGGGTGGTCCCAGAGAGGACCCCCGAGCAATGCGCCAGCTCCTGCACCTCAAACTGAACAGTCTGGGGCGAGGAAAAACCCACAGAAGTTCCAGAAAAAAGGCCCTAAACCTCTGTCTTCAGAAGAGATGGAGAACATACGTCGGTTGTTAGAAAGTTTGAAAAAAACAAACAAGGAAAACAAACCTGGAGTGATGTGTAGCACTATCATTGATAGTGACTCAGAACACACAAATAACAGCAATGCCACGATTGCTGACAGTCACCAAGATACTGATGGTCAGGATGCTGACAATCAGGGTATAGACAGTCAACAAGATGTTGACTGTAAACATGACATCATTGTTACAGAGTCCGAGAGCCCCTCATCAGAAAAAGGGGGGGAAAGCGCACTCACCAAAGACAATGACTCGTCACAGACCGATCACTCAGACCCATGTGTGACTGCACTACCAATACAGGTGAATGAAATTCACACAGACAATGGTAGACGTAACAAACGTCGAAAAAAACCTGATAGGTTCCTGTGTAACATTATCAGGAAGGGGCCCGCTAAGAAGGCTTACCTGTCAATCACTTTAGAAGGGGTCCTCACAGAAGAGGCCCTCCTGGATGGTGGGGCTGACATAACCATTATGTCTCCCACACTGTTGAAGGAGCTAAGGATAGCCGCTAGCGGGGTTGACAGGGAAATACCCCTCAAAGAATGTGCTGTAGTACTACAGGGACTCTCAGAGACGAGTACAACCCTTACAGCTATAGCCATGGTTCATATGCAGATTGGTGAAATGACGCTATACCACCCGGTACACGTGTCCACCGTTGACTCATTCCCATTTTTGGTTGGCCAAGACTTTATAAACCGCTTTGACGCGATTATAGATTATGGCGATCAAACAATGTGGACCAGAGTGAGCCAACCACTGCCGATCGATATGCCTACACATGGTGACACTGACTGTTTAACAGCAGGTACCGCGGAAGGCACAAAGGGGTCCTCCAACGAGAGCACAATCCCGGTAAGTGAACCTTCAGCAACAGGTGAGGCAGAAAAGGCCCAACAAGAGAGCCTCCTCTGCGAGCTGAAACAGTCAGCACTCACTGAACACTACCTACCGCAGGTAGTCAAAGGTGTTGAGATCCAAGGATCCCACACCGATGATGCTGTTTTGTCTCCTTGGACGGAGAAATCAGCGATCAGCCAAGCTTTCTATGGAACCTTGGTTAAAAAACAGTTGGGTCTAGAAATGAACAAAAAGGCTTTCCGCTTTTCGTTGGACCCCAACGATAAACAGGTAATGACCGCAAAAGGGATCATTGACCTGAAACTGATCTGGAACCAACGAGAACTGGATCACCCGTTCCTCGTGGTCCCGAACTTACCACATGCAACCTACATAGGCTCCGACATTTTGGTAAGGTTAGGTGTCCGAGTGGACATCAACAACAATGTACTGTGGTCACTAAACACAGCCACAAAGGACTCTCCTGTGCTAACAACAGAGAACCTTAAGGCTGGACAGACCATTCCAGAGGTCTGTCAGATTGCTAACAGCCATAACACTGCGGTACCACCTCAGGTTATGAACAAGCCGGTGATGTGTCACATCATGAAAGGACAAGCTATTAGCACAAAACAGGCATACTTTCAACCATCTCCTATGTTTTTCAACTTAGGACTGTCCATGGAGGCCACATTCCAAGTGACCCTCGACTGCAGAACCACGACTGTTGCTGTGTGCAACACAAGCACAGAAGAGGTACTGATCCCAAAAAACACACAGCTAGGATGGTTGATCTCTACTGATTTTCATGATTTTGAGCTAAGCATTCCATTTCTGGGAGGACTCCCAGAAAACTTGATCCCAAATCAACACACGGGGCAAGTCTTGTTCACGAAACCAACACAGGCCATAGCTCTCTTCTCCCCCAATGATTCCGACCATGACACAGTCAACCGGTTCGGTTTCAACCGAGGAGACAGTCTAGGTCCTCAAACTTATAGTGCCCTACCTGTAGACAGGTTTCACGACACTGAAAGGGACTCAATGGAGCTCCCCAAAGGACAAGAACCCCTCTCAATTGCTTCACAGATTGAACAGGTGGTCGCTCAAGCCGACGCCCTGAAAACTGATGAAGAAAGGGACAAACTTCGCAAAGTTCTTCTAAAATATGAGAAATCATTCTCAACTGACTCGATGGATTGTGGGTTGACCACGCTCCACACAGTGAGCATCCCAACCCCGCCTAATGCTCCCCCTGCATTTGTCAGACAGTACAAGATTCCTCTGGCAGCACATCAACCTATCAGAGAAATCATTAATGACCTGTTAGAAAAAGGTATCATCCGATACTGTAACAGCACTTACTCTGCGCCTTTATGGCCGGTGTTAAAACCAAATGGTAAGTGGAGACTCACTATAGACTACCGAAAGCTAAACAAACAAGTTCCCTTATCCAGATGGCCTATGACGCAACTCCAACAGGAACTGCCCAAGGTCACCAATGGTAAGTACTTCTCGACCCTCGACGTCGCCTCTGGTTTTTGGACCATCCCTGTGCGCGCCGAGGACCAGTACAAACTAGCTTTCACTTTTGGTGGCCGTCAGTACACCTTTAACAGGTGTCCCTTTGGCTACGCTAACTCACCTGCAGAG
>JBBPBX010055687.1:12916-23021 GCA_038048925.1 Garcialebias charrua
GCCAATGTGAGGGGGTTCCCCCAGTGACGTAGGTCATTTCCCACCAAGGAGGGAACAGTAATCATCCTCCTCTTTTGACGCACAGGATCTAAGCGCAGACGGGTAATCCAATGCTGCAACGCCTTCATATGCAATAAACCGAGACTTACGACTACATGAGCAGCCGCCATCAGGCCGAGAAGATGCATGATGGAAGCCGCCGTCACCCTCCTTCCTAGTCTGACTCGTGACAGCTGAGTTGACAGGTCGAGAGCTCTACGCTCTGACAGACGAGCTCTCATCATGCACAAGTTCAGTTCCACTTCCAGGTAAACAATCGTCTGAGTGGGGAGGGGGGAGCTTTTTTCCCAGTTGATTGAAAACCCCAGGATTAGCAGGTGTTCTGCTAGAGCCTTGGTTTGAGCTGCCGCTTCCTCTCTGGACCTGCTCAACAGGAGCAGATCGTCGAGATAAAATAATATTCTCATTCCAGCTGTGCGCAACAGCTGGATGGCAGTCCCCACGCACTTCGTGAAAGTGCTTGGGGCGAGGGAGTAGCCGAAAGGTAATCTCTAGAACTCGAACTGTGCTTCTTCGAAGGAGAAGCGTAGGAACTTCATGTGTTTTGGAACTATCGGTACGTGCCAATAAGCATCTTGCAGATCCAGAGATGTGACCCAATCGTTCCTGTTTATGTTTTTCAGCAGCTGTTTTTATTGTCAGCATGTGAAAACCCCTCTCTACAACGATTTGTTGAAAGTTGACAAATCGAGATTCGGCCTCAATCCCCTTGATTTCTTCGGGATGAGAAAATAACGGGAATAAAACCCTGTATTTTCCTCTCCGTCTGGTACTCTGGAGATCACTCCCTTTGACAACATCTCTTGGATCTCTGACCACAGGGAGGAGCTTTGCTCTGGATCTGCCAGCTCTATCTTTAATATTCCTCTGAACGGAGGAGGTTTTGCTGCAAATTGTAGCGTGTAACCTCTGCGTATGAGCGCGTCCGTCCATTTGTCAAGCGCGCACCTTTTCCTCCATTGCGCGTACTGCTCAGAGAGTGGGCGCGTGTGCTCGTGACGCGCCGTGCGCGACATGGACGTTAACCATTCCAAGGGCCTTCCCTCCGCTGGTGACCCATGGGGGCCCTGCCCCGAAAGGGCTGGTTGGTTACGTCAGTGCTACGTTTAGTCTGCGGTGACGGCAGACGAACGATGAGGCCAGGCGTCGCTTCTGCCGCACGCAGCCCACCGCTTTAGCGGTGGCCCGTGTTCATTCTGTGAGACGCGTTTCCTCATGCTGCTCTCAGAGCTGCAGCAAGCGTGTTCTGGCTGTAGCTTCCCTGGTGGACGTGAGACGTCTGGTTTACTGAAGCCGTGCTGAGACATTATGAACCCTGCTGGGCATCTTGGAAGCTGACCCGACGGGCTTTTGCTTAGTTTTAGGCGGGGAGCGTGGGACTTTGCCCCGCTCCGCCCGCACAGCACGAAGCACATCTTGTGTGTAGCCTGAATGTTTTAATACCTTGTTTGACTTTTGTTGTCTTGTTGAAAGCTGTTTATTCGAGACCAGCTTTTTATTGGTGGGAAGTGTGCGTACTTGAGCCACTAGAGGGCCACACGGCCCCACAGACGAGCTCGAAACATGAGAAGATTCGTTCTGTTGCTCACTGTTGTGTTTTATTACACAACAACAATTTACAGCATTACACACACACCCTACAGCGAGTCACTTTTTCTGTTCACACCTACGCGGCTGCTGGTATTGCTCCTGCCGCTGACTGGTCCAGTTCTGCCCCTGGTGACGACCCTTCTGAAAGCACTGGGTAGCACCTGGCTGGCGGTACTGATGACGCTGCTCTATGCTGAGGGGGGCTGCAGCGGGGCTGCTGCTAACCCTGTGGAGTGCCGGTACTGCTGTCTCTGGTGGCGCCGGTCCCTCCATCCGTCGTAGCGACGTGGGGGCGATGTGATGCCATCAAGCTTCGTACAGTCTCAGACACCTTCTCCATCTTTTTGGACGTGTCCAGCAGGTCCTTGAGGCTTGCTCCGAACAAGGTCTCTGGTGTGAACGCCCCTTCGAGAAGATCTTTTTGGAGCTTTTCAGGCAGAGACGGAGCGTGACAAAGCCATGTGGCACGCTGAATCATCTTCATCCATCCAGTTGTACGTAACAGGCAGGCGGTAGATGTGGCGCACAGGTTCAAAATCACGTCAGTGGCTGTGCACAGTGAACCTTTTACCCCCTCAGGCAAGTCTGTCTCCTCTAATCGCTGTGAGATGTGAAAAGCGAGGAGAGCAATGTTGTTACTTGCCGCCGCAGCTTGCACCAAGCACTGGTGAGCTCTGTTCGACAGCTGCAAGATGGTCTGGTCGAACCTCCCATGCGGAACCGGTTTCTGGTCCATCTTGGTGGTCCTCGCTCCGAACACCTCCATCAGGCCCTGCTCCAGGGAGGGCACTGATGGGAACCCCTGTTCAGTGAACCCCTCCACCTTCATTATCGGGGCGAACACCAACAATGGAGCTTTCATTTTGGCGGGATCTGCTGTACCTTCGTCCCAGTGCGTCGTCAAGGTTGGGAAGCGAGGCCTGATTGGGTCAGGGCGTCGTGGTGACGCTGTGCCGAATCTTCACGCAAGTTCGTCAGACTTGGGCGGAGGATGCGTCGGGACACACAGGCCTTTCGTGTCCGCCACCTCCTTGATGATGGCGGGCAGCGCCTGCAGCAGCGCGTCCAGCATTGGGAGCGGTGTGGACCCAGCCCTCGGCGGGAGAGGGGGCTCCGAGCACACACTCACGCACTCCTCGTCCAATAGCTCCATGCTGCCGAGGGGGGATGGGGTTGCACTGTGGTCGCTGCTTTCGTCCTCGCAGTCGGGAGAGCCGTCCGACTCGCCCCCGCCTCCGACTGGACGGCCTGGTCCACCGTAGTCTCGTCCCTCCGTGCCCGCTCTTCCTTTCTGGGGGGCCTGAACCGGGCTGCCCGGCGTTCCCGCTCGCCGTCTGGCAGGTGGGCACAGATGCTTCTAGGGTTGTCCAGCCTCGTGTGCTGTGTACCCAGGCACTCCACGTACCACAGGTACTTGTCAAAACTCCTCATGGTGGAGATGCCACACGCTGGACAGATTCTTAGCATTTTCTTTTTCTTTACTTCGGTCGGTCAGTAGACGGTGAATGATGAAAAGAGGCAGGATCTACCGTGTCGTGAGAATATATGGACATGGGGCGGGCCCACGCTATGCGTGGGCGTGGACTAAAAGGTTATTCAGTATGACGCTGACGTGAGAGATATCCAGTAAGCGAGGCTAAAGGGCGGAGCCTAACATGAAATAGACCCCTTTCACGGATTGCGCAATACCGGAAGCACCGCCATGTTGGAGACACTCGCGCTGTAAACACACAGTAGTTGAAGTCGGAGCTCCGGTTTTATTTCTGATTTGACCTTGTTGTCTGTAAAACAAACCTCTGTGAAGAAGACAGAAGCTGCAGGAGACTATGTGGACCAGCTTCAGCCTGCAGCAAAGGAACGTCATTTGGATAAAATGCAGATAATTGGCAGCTAAGACCCATACCGGCTGTCCAACATGTCAGAAGATAAGAGGACCTTACCAGCTGTGACCTACGCAGACATTGTGAATTATTTGGTGATTTATATTTAATTTTTAATTTGTCTGTGTACATATAAATATATTTTGGGTGTGTTTTTAAACACACACTAGCTATGTATTCTTATTGTAAATGTATGTGACTCATCACATCAGTCTGAGGATTGAAGCAAATTTTGTCAAAATGATCTTAGATCCCTGTTTTTTAAGCTACATTTGATCCCTGGATCAACCAGATCTGAGCGGTTCCAGAGAGCAATGCCTTGATTTTCCTTATTAATCCAGACTAAATGTGTGTTTCAGTTCATTTTATAGAAGCTCTGTGCTGAACTACCTCAAAACATATTTTTTAAATAAACATGTGAAGTACAATGATGGCTGACAAGTGTTATTCAAAATTTTCAACTCTTGTACAGTGTTTCAACACAAATTATATAAATAACAGCTACTCTATGAATCTAATTACAGTAAGAACTTTGAGGTGCATTCTGCAGACATTATCTTTTAAGATAATACAGTAGTATGAATGGTTGTCTTCATACTGTATAGACCTTTTTTACCTTACAACTACTTTGAGTTTGGCAGAATATTTTCTAGTCAATACAAAAAGTGCACAAACAAAATGGTTAATGATACATAATGTCATTTATTCTGTTTAAAAGAGAGGTTTTCTAAATCGACGTGAGCTATACAGTATCAGCACCACTATATGTGAAACATATGTTGTAATATGTAAGTTGTCTTGTTTGCTCACGTCTGTGTGATATCCATTACAGAAAAAGCATAATCAAAATTACATTCATCAAATCAATACATAAACAGTAATGATATAGTATTTCATGCTCAAATCAAAAAAGGCGTTCAATACAGGATCAACTGGACTTTATTTGTTACTAATAAAGTCCAGTTGATCCTGTATTGAACGCCATTTTTGATTTTATCATGTCCTGGACGACTGAGAATCTTCACCAGCATCATGCTCAAATAAAGAGTGCAGTGAATGAAAAATCATGTCTGCCCCATATTTGCAAAAACAACTTCAAAGTAAAGGTGGAACAATGTAAAATAAAAATAAAAAAGGTTCACATCAGCTATCACTCTTCTATCCACTTGTTCTTTTTACAATTCATGCAGCTACTCATAACCCACCAAAGGTGATTAACCAAGGCACAGCACACAAAGCCAATCATATCGATTAATGCAACTTTTTCTGGATATCTACATGTTTGAAAATCAATAGGTAGAAGAGGGCCATTCAAGATTGTGTATTTTTGTCTAACACAGCCTATGACACGTTCAACATGGATTCTAACATGTGCTATTTGCCATGTTTTTTTTAGTTCTTTTTTGTCGTCGGTTGAAACGTTCAGCTGCCAGATGTCATCCACCATCAGCACCAACTGCACTCTGCAGCACACGTCTTCAGTGAAGGCACCCAGTCTGGATCATCCTTGCTGTACAATGGAGCACGTCTGCCTAAGAAAAGAAAAAACATAATAAAATAAAAATTACTTAAATGAAGTTGTAAATAATTGGTGTGTTCATATGCATATGAATTTCAAAACAGGATTTACAACATAGCACCGGATTGTCAGTTGTCAAACAACACAAGAACAGTTAATTTAGGTTATTGTATGTGCTTCTTACATATTTAGTGTTTGTACGTATTTTTTGCTTTTCAACTTGAGAGCTAGATGTGTAGTTTTAGTTTATCATGACAGTGCTCTTGTCACGAGTGTCATGTCATGACATGTCATGACAGTGACATGACACTCATGACAGTGCTCTTGTCATGAGTGACATGTGCTCTTATGAATTTTGAATAATCAGCATGCGCTTTCGGGCTGCTCACTGCACCAACTGGTAGGTGGTTGGGTTAAATGCAGAGACGAATTTCGTCTGTGTATGGGAACATACGCAGATGACAGGAATATAGACATTATTATTATTATTAAACAACTCAACAACTGAAAGCTTTTTGAGTTGTTTATGCTATTTGTAAAAAACAAATAACTCAACAAAAAAATGTAACGTTCCATGTACATTTTATGCAGCACAGTTAAAGGATTGTAATAATAAATAATCATTTTATTTAAAAGCGCCTTTCAGGACACCCAAGGACACTTAACAAACCAATTCAGTTCAAACATTATCAGTGACAAATTGAAATATAATTCACCATAATGGCATGCCTGTATGTGGGGTGGGAGTGGGGGAGCTTGGCACCAAAGCCCACATTTGGCATGTAATTTTTCAGCCATCTGTGAATAGCAAACAACAATCAGGGTGCAAACGATCCATCGTTAGGCTGATGGTCCTCCTTGATCATGTGAGCAACTGGTTTCGGCTGTCATCAGCCAACTGGTTGTGTAACCCCAAATTTACACTACATGCGTTCCGGCTCCGCCCCGCTCCGGTCCGACCTCCGCAGCAAATACGCACCCATTATAATCAATGACAGAATTTACACTGGCTCCGCACGGCGGCGGCGAGCTGCGCCGAGCGGACGGCAGTCCGTCAAAATTAGAAATTTCTATTTCTGCCGGACGCCGGAGCTGTGCCGGAGTCAACTTTTGAAGATTACGTCGCACCAACAGGAAAAGGAACGAGCACAACTTCCGTATTTACAAAATAAAATCACCACGGGCGGACTAATCCTAGCTCTATACGGATTTATTTGTACAAAAATGCTGTCAAACTATCATTTATGACTACGCCTACAAACGCAATACAAGAAATAAATAAATAAATAAAGTATTTTATTCTGAAATGTAATACATCACTTCCTGTTGCTCAAACCATGTCCTGTCGCTCATTTACGAGAGAAGATCAAGGCAGCAGTCTCTACTGTTGTTCTCCTTCTTCCACCGAATGAATTGTTTTGTTCTGACTTACTTATTTATCACTTGATTTATCGCGCGATCTCGCAATTCCCGCGCATGCGTCTCGGAGCGGCGCATCCAGGCGGACCTGAGCGGAGGTAGTGGAAATTGGACTCGCTCAGCTGCGACCTGCGGAGCGGGCAAAGCCGGACCGCATGTAGTGTAAATTTGGCGTAACACTGTGAGAGGGTGCTATTTATAAGACTGAGCTGAACATAGCACCTCAGACTGAGGAAATCTTTCGGACGAAAGACGAAACGTTTCTACAAATTTATTTATTTATTTTTTTGAATGTCCAGAGGACCAGATTTAGCTTTTTTTTGTTGTTGATATTTTAAGAATACTTTTCACGTCATCAAAACTATTTGGTTGTATTCGTTTTCTTATCCACAGTATTCCTGAGGGTGTCACTGTAGAAGCGAATGTGCATTGTACTTCCTGTCCGACACCGGAAGTGCCTGTATTCCATAGGCGGAGTATGGATCGCGGGTGTTTTTGAAAGTTATTTTCATTCATTTTATCGGAGCAAACACAGCTTTTGTTTAAACGGAACGTTTACTGAAATGTCCTACCGGGGTTCAGGTACCTGCTGTGCTGTTCGCGGCTGCACCAACAACCGGACCAAGCTAAATCTTTGGCTAAAACAACAGTGTTTTCAACACGGACCCAAAACAAAGAAAGAGTGTTCCTGCATCCTTCTCTATGGCTGTGTCTGCGCGATCAGGTAACATCTGTAATTTCTTTTTATTCAGGGAGGGTTTATTAATGAGAGTTTTGGAAGATTTACTGTCTTAAAACGATAGATCTCAGACGCGACCGGTATTTTTAGCCGAGATAGCTGCTAACAAACCTTAGCCGAGAGGCCGGAGCAAACGCGTTCGCTATTTATGTAGTTTTAAATTATGTCTGCGCGATCAGGTAACATCTGTAATTTCTTTTTATTTGTCCCTCCTCTTTTAACAAAACGAGTGGTGTTCCCACATTTTTAATGAACTAAAACAACAAAGTTTGGACTGTCTTCAACTGTATTACTCGCATGTAAACAAACGGTGTTTCCGGTCAACCGGAAGTCGTGTGCACATTTCGCGCAAAGCGTCATGGGGCGTAGGAATACTGTGGATAGTGCGATGGACGAGCAAAGCTTGCATGCCAAGTTGGGGCAGTGGTGGGAGTGCAGGTTTGGGATCCGAGAGACTCTGGTTTGATCCCCGGTCACGGAATAACTTGTGGTATTCTTTTTTTATTTTTTAGGCCTTTTGTTTTGGATAGATCGGGTGAGAATAGATATATACATATACATAATTATTCTTTGTTGTTGCTTGCTATACATTGTTTGCTAGAGTTTTAGTTTGTTTTAGTTTGTTGCTAGAGGGGGCGTGAACGCAGCACAACCACCAACCTCCTCCCCTCCTTGTCTCTCGACACTCCCATTTTCATGAGTTTGACTCTGGTCTGGGGGTGGGGCTACCGTTTCACAGTGGGTTGAGTGCCTCTTTAAATCCTGCTTTTTCCAGCTGAGGCGGCTGTCTAAGCTGAAGCCCATACTGTCCAAAAATAACCTGGAGACAGTAATTCATACATTCATTTCATCCAGGCTCGACTATTGCAACTCTCTCCTTTTTGGTATTGTGATGTGCTTGGGCAGAACTCATCAGTGGAGGCAAGGAAACTGATTGAGGACAGGTGTGTTCAATCACTTGAGGAGCAGCACACTAGATGAAGGTTGCTCAAACAAATTGGAGCGAGAGTCCTTTGTGCTTTGGTTGTGGCCGCACCCTTTTGGAGGGAGGGTGTCGTTCGCAGTCATTTAGGGCTGCCGGCGATGAAGATAGCAAGATAGGTGGTTAGTTGTTCCTGTGTCAGGAGGGGAGGCTGGGTGCCTCCTTTAAGCCTCGGATATAGTTGACGCGTCGCATAGGGCGCGCGGCCAAAGTGACGCAAACGCGACGTCCCCGCCCCCGCGCTTTGGCCAGCGCGTTGGTTTCGCGCGTGGTCGTGCACCTCCCAAATTTTGAAGCTCCGCAAGCCTAGCGCGCGCGCCGAATTGATTGACAGGTCGGGTAGGGACCTCCCCGACAGCCTTCACGCCAGAATCTGCAACTGTCTGCGCCGCTGTGGTCGTGGAA
The DNA here is from genome assembly GCA_038048925.1 of Garcialebias charrua. Lineage (NCBI taxonomy): Eukaryota > Metazoa > Chordata > Actinopteri > Cyprinodontiformes > Rivulidae > Garcialebias > Garcialebias charrua. The sequence continues at coordinate 21,511 of JBBPBX010055687.1, forward strand.
ACGGCGTCGCGACGCATGGAGGAATGTTTTTTATGTGATTCAAATGTTTTAAATTCCCCGAGCGAGCGGAAAGCTATTTGTTTTTGTTGTGTGATTTCAAACAGTTCTTCTTCTACGGTAGATTTCTTCTTCTACACCCTTTCTTGCAACATATGCACAGGTTTTAGAGGGTACTGCCACCTGCTGGTCAGTAAAAGAACAGCACTTTGCCATGCGCTGCCGTGCCACACTATAAACGCATGCACAGTGCGCGCGCAGCACGCGCGCTCCAGCTTGCGGACCAAAGCGCGACTATATCCGAGGCTTTAGACAGCTAGGCCGGGCTTTAGTAGGGTGCAGCCACCACCTTGGACTCCTGCTTCTGTTCCTGAGAGCTGCTGTTCAGTCACCACCTTGGACTCCTGCTTCTGTCCCTGAGAGCTGCTGTTCAGTCACCACCTTGGACTCCTGCTTCTGTTCCTGAGAGCTGCTGTTCAGTCACCACCTTGGACTCCTGCTTCTGTTCCTGAGAGCTGCTGTTCAGTCACCACCTTGGACTCCTGCTTCTGTTCCTGAGAGCTGCTGTCCTGCCACCTGCTCTGATCCAGGAGGTCGATCGTCGTCCAGCTAAGTCAATCCCCGGGGTGTTGGACGACCTGACAAGCTTAGACCCTGGGGAGGGGTCTCGTCGCTGAGTGAGCTAAGTGGACAAAGTTGACTCATCTAACCTTTAGTATAGGCCTTCATTTTTAGCTTGGGGTGGGGATATTTTTAGGAGTAGCTTAATAAATAAAGACTATTTGTATAATCTTCTGGTGTGTGGTGATTGTTTGATGGTTCTGACATTTTAGGCAAGATCCTCTGCCTGTGTGACCCACAAATTTATTACACTGGTGTCAGAAGTGGGATTACACAATTTTAGAATGTCGGAACCTGAAAATAATTCACCTTCTCCATCAGAGCCAAGCCCTAGTCAGTCTTTAGCTGTAACACCTAGACCTGTTTTCATGCCAGAAAGTTTTTCAGGAGCAGGGCGTGAATGGTCAGATTGGGCTGAGCAATTTGAGATGGCAGCAGATGTTAATAATTGGGATAATTCACTCAGATTAAAGTTCATGAGCCTTCTATTTTGTGGTAGAGCTCGTGAAGTCTACAGTGGGTTGTCTGAAACAGCTAAAGCAAATTACACCCTGTTAAAAGCAGAGATGGGTAGATGTTTAAATCCATGTGATAGTGATGACTGGAATAGAGCTAATTTTTCTGCTAGAAGGAGATTGCATAATGAGAGTGTTAGAGAGTTTGGGCTCTCCCTTCGGCGGTTGGTAGTTAAAGCCTATTCTTCAGCAGATTCCAACACCCAAGATTTATTGGCTAAAGATCATTTCATTGCACATGTGGGAACTGGGGATTTGCGTGTTAGTTTACGCAGTGCTAAGCCCATTTCATTAGATGCTGCCATTGATCTAGCCGCAGAACTGGAACTGATTAAAAGCTTGGAAAATACCTCGTTGTCTGATGCTAAAGTACGAGGT
>JBBPBX010055688.1:0-23021 GCA_038048925.1 Garcialebias charrua
TTGGATGTAACTGGAACCCTGTGTACATAATCTCATTTCATCACATGTACCACATGTGCTGTGCATGACAAATAAAGATCCTTGAACATTGAAAACATCTTACAACATGTGTTGTTCAAAATGCAGTGAATACATTTTCATTCAGCGTTTTTCAACCTTTATTTATGCAGGTTAATCCCATTGGGCCTCAAGGACTCATTTACAAGAGAGACATGGTTTCAACAAAGAATGATGACAACAATGGACAACAGTGACAATAGACAATCATAAAAGAGGCATACAGATGTTTTTATTTTTTTACAAATTGAAATATGGCACAAAAAGTAGCAAAAACAGCAGAACTCTAAAAACAGGAATATACTGTATTTCCTGTTCTTTTCTGTCTTGCGGACCATTGTACAGAAACTTTGCTGACAAACACATTTATTAGGCCCAAATCTGCCTGCTCATTGCATCCTAAGAGCTCAGTTATAATTTATATTGTAAGTGCTGTCTGGATAGTAAGAGGAGAAAATCTTTAGCACAGCTGCAGAACTGCACAGAGAAAACTTTGATAATTGTGTGGTGTTTACCTCACCGACTCAGCTCATTCTGATAGAACAGAGAATGGAGGGTGTGTGTATATGTGTGTGCAAAGTAGATCCTTCTTGTGCACTGAGAGGCTGGTAATTGGGGATATACAGTGAGTTTGCTGACACATGACTTGTTCTAGCTGGGAGGGCTGAATCCTGCTTTTCTTCCATTCCTTTATTTCATTTATGTCCACTGGGCAGAGGAGCACAGACCAAAGAACAAAAGCTGTTAAATCAGCCCCTGATTCTAGAAGCTCCCACTTAACCAGCCTTGGATCAAATTGGCTTTCAGTTCTGTCGACAGCGCCCACAACTCACATAATGATTGGACTTCTATCGCTATGTCTTTCTTTGCAGCTCGTGAGAGGCTGTTTAATACAAGTTTATTAAATTTCATTTAAAATGAGCTGTCTTTGTAGATCCGATTAGCAGAGACACAAAAGATTATTGAGAACACTAATTTCTATCTTGTGCTTCTTAGACATTACTTCCGCATTTAAAATGTGTTTAAATGGCCAGTAACCAAACACAAAACACAAAAACAAGCCAAACTATAACCGTGTTTCCATCTATTTTCAATACGAATTTTGAGTGAATTTTCAAAAATTCTCAAATATGTAAATAAAAATTAATGCGAAGCAGAAGTGTTTCCATCAACTGGCTTGAAGCGCATTTACCAGGCCACGCAAAGCGGCATTACGTCAGACGTCAGCGTTACGCGTGTCTACAGTAAACCGGAAGTAGGGTTGAAAACAGGACCCGACCACACATCTCGTCAAAATGGAGAGAATATTTCAGGTATGTGTTGCTATCGGGCAAGTTGTATTTATTCTGTCATGCCAACTAGTTTTAGCGATGTTACATGTTGTCCGGAGACGAAGTCACGTGACGTGAATGTTCGCTACGGCAGAACTGAGTCGGCAAATCTGTTTCCATCTGTCGTTTTGCGCATCAGCTCTGTTTCGAAGAACCCAAAAACCACCTCAAGCGAGCGTATCAACTTTTGGGCAAATTTGAGGAAGTAAATGCGCATCTTGCCGTTTCCATTCAGCTTTTCTGAGGCGATACTTCAAAATGTGCATCTAGAAACCTTGATGGAAACACGGCTATTGATATTTAATATTTGGAATTTCATGAGGTAAAAATTCAGTTTGCTGAGATGGGAGAAAATAAAATAAGTACGTTGGTACAAAAAAAAAAAGATTAATTGATTCTGATTTTAAATATCTTGAAACCTGGTTTCCTAACATCTACCCTTATTAATAACAAATTTAACTGCCGTACAGAAAAAACTAAAACAGGGGCTGAGTCAAGGACTGTGGGAGTGGGAAGATGGAGGGAGGTTGAAACGATGATGCCACGAGTTTAACTCATTGAAATGTGACTCCTGGCAGGATGTGTGATTGCTGCTATGTGTTGCAGCCTGCATGATGACTCATTCTGTAACAGTGACAAAGATCATCTGCAAAACTCTTCCACCTTCAAATGACTCGCACAGAAAAATGGCTGCCTGAGAGTGTGAAACTGTTTCACTGTGCTGCACTTTCCAACATATCTAAGTAACCACATTTCACTCTGCTCAGGTCTTTTGTCAGGTTAAGAATTAACTCAAAGTTTGTAGTTTATAACAAATTTGAGTTGTTTACTTTTTAATATTTCTACTGTCACCTAAAGCAACTTCCTGACTCATACAGTGCACTACATAAACTCTAAAGGAATTAGAATACAGTATGTTGTGCTATATTTTTAAAGTAAAGCAAATTGCATGCTGCACTACTATCAAACTTTGCTGTCAGATGACAACATACCAGATGCCATCATCTATTACTTGCAGAAAAATAAATAAAATGTGTGCATAAGTAAGAGCAATTTTTAAATTGTAAAAAATGTAATATATGTTGTTATATATGTGAAAATCTTACTGGCTCATGTCTATAATTTCAGTCACTGAATACTGTCTAGAAGTAAATTGTAGAACATAAAGCTAGTTTCAAAACTACGATGTTTCTCTGTGAGCTTGTAAGTACTGTATGTCTGTGTTTGTTCAAGAATATATGAAGGCAAATGCACACAATCAGCTATGTTTGCAGTGCCTGTCTCATTAGTCTGACGGGATCAATGTAGTTAAAATAAATTTAAGTGAAAATGTGGTTTGACATTTATATTGAATGTCACACATAAATATTTAATTAAAAAATGTAGTTTTTTTTTTTTTTTGGTGTTTAGTGGACTCTGTTAGCACTTCTATGATATAAAAAAAATACCTATGAGGAATCAGTCTCAAAAGTAAAATTTCCTCCCTGAAATTATTCTTTTTTAATATGTTCATGGTCCCCCTTATGCCCTGTTTATTAGAAACTTTGCAATCGTTTTTTATGTTTTTGGTTTTATATGGGTTTCTGGATATTTGTTTCTCATTTTCAAACATTTTTATTACTGTATACATCTTTTTTTAAGTATACTTCATCTAACCTTTAGTTATTTTTGCTGCTTTTGTTTGATATTCATATTTTATGCAGATGTATTTGCTATATGTCTTATTTCGCTTGCTGTGTCTTCCTGTTCGTATGTGTAAGGTGTTCGAGTGCATTGAAAAGTGCCAGTGAAAATCATTTTACTGTTTTTAATAAACCCCCAAAAGTCTGCAGGTTCTCAAAGACTAAACAAAAGACAAGATGGCTGAAACTTTAACCTGAATGCTTAATGTAGAAGATAAATCCACAGTGGCAGCCCTTAAATGGGGGGTTCCACAGGGGTCCATCCTGGGTCCCCTCCTATTCTCTTTATACCTGTGCCACTTGGGGCCAGTTTCCGGAAACGCAACATACACTTTCACTTCTATTCCGATGACTGTCAATTTTACTTCCCCCTAAGACACAATGGTACATGCTCTATTTAACCTCTGCTCGACTGCCTGGCTGACATCAGGGACTGGATGGCTTTAAATGTCTTAAGTTTCAATGAAAAGAAGTCTGAAGTCATGTTGTTCCCTCCCAACGACACAATCACGAACCACTGCATCAACCTTTCTGCTTTAGCCCTGTCAGAAAAACAGAGTCACAAATCTGGGAGTGATAATGGATCCTTCCATGAAACTTAACAGTCATGTTAACAAGATGGTTAAATCCTTTTTTTTTTTCAACTAAGGCTACTGTCTAAGCTGAAGCCCATATTTTCCAAAAATAACCTGGAGACAGTAACACACGTATTCATTACATCTAGGCTTGATTACTGCTTGATAAAAATGTTATCAAAAACTGATGCTCAGCCTTCAAACATTTTGAACACATTAATGTGTGCAATACTGCAACATACAGGCTCAGCAATCTTTGTTACCAACTTTTCATAAACACCTGGTTATAACTGTCACCATGAGGAGAGGACTAGTCAGGCACAGCCCAAGGTAGCTGAAAGTTACTGACTGCTTCAGGGATTGGTGTCTCAGCTGATGAGAAGGTGGAAAATCGGCTACTTAAAAAAAGTGTCTTGCAGTGAGAAAAACAAAGTTTCATCTTTGGTATTTACTGGGATTCTTCTTTGCTTATGAATTGTTACTGAACAAACTTGTTGTTTTCTCTGCTTAGGAATAAACAAGACGGGCATCAGACAAACATATCAGGATGGGGGAAAACAGATGAACTGCTGTGTCACACAAAGGAACTTTGTGAACGCTCAGCTCTCTGAACTTTGGGAAACTTTGAGATGTTGACTCTCTCTGACGTCAACAGATTAGGACTCAACACTCACACAGATATCTCTTAAAGAGAAGTTATTTCCTGTAAAACCAAACAGAGAAGGAACATTTCACAAGATTGCATAGATTGCAAATAATAATCAACAATTTTTCATGTTCACATGACAATCAAATAAACTTTATTTATGAATATGTACTTGTATTTTCTTTCTTAAAATAATAAAATAAAATAGTAAACATTGGTGAGACTGCAGTTTTCAGGATGTCCGGGGACAATCAATGTGCAGAAATAAGCAGACATTATTCAGGTCAGAAGTAACTTTAGTTTAGTAAAGTAACTCTTTAAAAACTGAACTCCTAGTCACTCAAAGTCAAAGTCAAAGTCAAAGTCAACTTTATTGTCAGATCTGCAATATGTACAGTGCAGGACATACACAGGACCGAAATTGCGTTTCTCTCAGTCCCTCGGTGCAACAGTAAACATCTAAACATTGAAACACTGAAACATATAATAATAGACATAAGCATAAAATAGTAAAACTAACACTGTCCTGAGTTTTTTTTGCATAGTGGTATAAAAAAAGAGTATAAAAAGTATAACTAAAATAAACTAAAGGTTTCTAGCATTGACATTTGCAAAGTGGCAAAGCAGCGTATGAGTCAATGTACACAGTATATGTATGAGGTAGTAGTTGATGTTGTTATAGAGGCAAAAAGTGGCATATGCAGTAAGGCACATTGGGCATCCCTAAATAAGACCGTTCAGAGCACACTGTATATGTACCAGCAGTGGTGTAGATATTAGAGTAGTGTAAATAAATGTAAACAGTAGTAATTACATGTAAGCAGTAGTAATAAAAGTAAACAGTATTAATAAATGTAAACAGAGAATGTAAACAGTATTATGATTATAGGCAGTGATGTAATACAGACATTAGTGCAAGTATGAGAAGTAGTGCAAACTGTATGAGCACATGACCGAGAGTTTAGTGAAAACCCGTTTGATGACACAGAGTCTAGTGTTAAAATCTTTGTGTTGTGTGGTAATGTGTGAGAAAGTTTTAGTGTTAAGGCAGTTCAAATGGGAGGGGAGGCAGAGCAGGCAGAGTGTTTAGCATTCTGACTGCCTGATGAACAGAGCTGTCTCTCAGTCTGCTGGTTCGAGCCTGGAGACTCCTCAGTCTCCTCCCTCCCTCCTCCCTCCACAGGCTGCATAGTTTTGTTTGCTTTTATGTAACTAGTCTGTCCCTACTTGTATTTTAGGATCATAACCAACCCAAATACAGGTAGTCTCCAACTTACGAACGAGTTCCATTCCTACGCCCGTTCGTAACACAAAAATCGCCGTAAGTCGAAAATACGTCCAAACGGCACCTCATACATGCACCTCATACATCCAAAGGTCACCTCATACACCCAAGCACCTCATACGTATAGTACTGTATTTTTACCAAGCACTTAGCCTATCCTAACACATTACCCTACATAATTATCAAAAACCACATACATTTAGGAGCCATAATTAAAGGGAAAAAAAGAGTTAATTTCTTACTGGGAGCTGGTCATTTCTTCCTCCATCTGTTAGCATGTTAGCTTGTGCACCTCCGAGCTCTGCAAAGTCAAAGTCAACTTTATTGTCAGAACTGCAATATGTACAGGACATACACAGGATTGAAATTGCGTTTGTCTCAGTCCCTCGGTGCAACAGTAACCATCTAAACACTAAACACTAAAACATTTAATAAACATAAGCATAAAATAGTAAAAGTGTAACACTGTCCTGAGTTTTTTCATAGTAGTATAAAAGTATGAAAATTTACACCAACACTGAAACACCAAACACCCCTAAAACACCAAACACCCAATGAACATAAGCATAAAATGAAATAATAAAAGTGTAATACTGTCCTGAGTTTTTGCATAGTAGTATAAAAAGTATAAAAAGTATATCTATAAAATAAACTGAAGGTTCTAGCATTGACATTTGCAAAGAGTGGCACAGCAGCATATGAGTTAATGTACACAGTATATGTATGAGGTAGTTGATGTTGGTATATAGGCAAAGTGGCATATGCAGTAAGGCACATAAGGCACAGCTTGCTGCAGCTTGCTTCACAAGGTCCACAGCATTTACAGCAACATCTGTTAGCATGTTAGTTCATTGCTAGCATGTTAGCTCGTTGCTCAGATGTCCTCCGCTCCTCCTGTATTTCCACGCGCGGTCCAGAGGTCGGCCTGCTCTGTAAGTTTCCACTGAGCACATCAGTGGAAACCCCCTCTTGTAAGTTTCAAGCTTCCCTAGGTTTCGTTTCGTTCGTAACACAAAAATCGCCGTAAGTCGAAAATACGTCCAAACGGCACCTCATACATGCACCTCATACATCCAAAGGTCACCTCATACACCCAAGCACCTCATACGTATAGTACTGTATTTTTACCAAGCACTTAGCCTATCCTAACACATTACCCTACATAATTATCAAAAACCACATACATTTAGGAGCCATAATTAAAGGGAAAAAAAGAGTTAATTTCTTACTGGGAGCTGGTCATTTCTTCCTCCATCTGTTAGCATGTTAGCTTGTGCACCTCCGAGCTCTGCAAAGTCAAAGTCAAAGTCAACTTTATTGTCAGAACTGCAATATGTACAGGACATACACAGGATTGAAATTGCGTTTGTCTCAGTCCCTCGGTGCAACAGTAACCATCTAAACACTAAACACTAAAACATTTAATAAACATAAGCATAAAATAGTAAAAGTGTAACACTGTCCTGAGTTTTTCATAGTACCGTAATATAAAAGTATGAAAATTTACACCAACACTGAAAAACAAAACACCCCTAAAACACCAAACACCCAATGAACATAAGCATAAAATGAAATAATAAAAGTGTAATACTGTCCTGAGTTTTTGCATAAAAAGTATAAAAAGTATATCTATAAAATAAACTGAAGGTTCTAGCATTGACATTTGCAAAGAGTGGCACAGCAGCATATGAGTTAATGTACACAGTATATGTATGAGGTAGTTGATGTTGGTATATAGGCAAAGTGGCATATGCAGTAAGGCACATAAGGCACAGCTTGCTGCAGCTTGCTTCACAAGGTCCACAGCATTTACAGCAACATCTGTTAGCATGTTAGTTCATTGCTAGCATGTTAGCTCGTTGCTCAGCTGTCCTCCGCTCCTCCTGTATTTCCACGCGCGGTCCAGAGGTCGGCCTGCTCTGTAAGTTTCCACTGAGCACATCAGTGGAAACCCCCTCTTGTAAGTTTCAAGCTTCCCTAGGTTTCGTTTCAGCCCCCCCACCCCCCTCCTGTAAGTTTCAAGCTCCCCTAAGTTTCGTTTCGGTACCGAGCGCGTTCGTAAAGTCAAATTGCCATAAGTCGAGACCGCCGTAAGTCGAGGACTACCTGTATACATAACTAACCCTAATTTAAATTGTTGTTCAGAGACAGATTTAATTAAAGCCACTTCTATTTATCTAAAAGGATTAGTTAAAAAAATCATTTTAGGGTGGCATGGTGGCTCATTTGGTAGAGCTGTTGCCTCTAAGTGAGGAAGACGTTGGATTTAATCCCAGCTGGGAGGGCCTTTCTGGGTGGAGTTTGCATGTTCTCTCAGTGCATGCATGGGTTTTCTCCAGGTATTCTGGTTTTCTCCCACAGACCAAAAACATGCATACCTTGGTAACTTTAAATTGTCCCAAGGTGTGAGTGAGATGTGAAATGAATGCAGCCCAGTATTTACTGTACTGGTGTGAAGCACTTACTTCAGGACCATGGACAGCTCAGCATGAGACTCCAGATTGGATTAGTCCTTTCATTACTCCTTTACCTGTATGTGTCCCTGTGATGGACTGGAGACCTGTCTAGGAAGCCTCCCACAGTCCTTTCATTACTCCTTTACCTGTATGTGTCCCTGTGATGGACTGGAGACCTGTCTAGGAGGCCCCCCACTTCTTGCAGCGACTTCTGGATATGGGCACCAGTTGCCCTCACGACCCGAAAAGGAAGAAGCGGTTAAAAATAATGGATGGATGGAATTCCTTGCATCTGTCAGTCTAGTCAATTTTAAACGTTTGAACTGCTGTTAATTTTATTTGACGAATTATGGTGGCATTTTTGCAAATGCTCGCTGTAAACAAGGACAAAATCTTAATTTTAATGATTAACTTTTCTACTCAGGCTATACCACTGATAAGTGAACGTTTTTCCATTCTTGGTCACACCGATTTTCATTGCAGGATATGGGCCTTATGTTACTTTCAGTCCAATAAAACATTTTGAATAATGTGGTATGAGATCAAATTTGTTGTTAAACAAAACAACTATTGACGGGAATGACAACATGATATTGTATAAAAGTCATACGAACATTTGTCATCTAATGCTGTGATTAGACCAGTTGTTTTTGTTGTTGTTTCAACATAATAGCTCATAACTTCACAAATAACCATTATGATAAGGATTGAATCCATATGCAAGTTTGTTTTAGATCATTTTGTTTTGATAATGTTGTCATTTAGATTTACTGACTTTTTCATGAAACTTTCTAAAATCTTGTAAATCCCACCAGATGTCCGAAGATCAGGAGCTTTTAATTATTCTATACTTGGAGACTAACAGGGTCTTGAGTGGCTGCGTGGACCAACTGTTGGGGATCTCAAAGGCTCTCAGCTTGAGTCAGATAATTTGGTGTAAAATCATAAACTCACTGTGGTTTGGTCTGGAAATAATTAGCTCATATTGAACATGAACAAAACAAAAAGGCAACTTAATTGCAAGAGGAAAAGTTGCATTTTGAATTAAATTTCACCCTGAGAGAAAAAGTTGGATATGAAGGTTGCAAATAAGTGGGTGTTCATGTTGAAAACAGGACTGGAAAAAGCCACTTATGCAGGGAATCAGAACATAAAGTGGTTTTACTTAATTTAGGTTTAAATTCTTCACCTTCTGCTAAATAATGTTACATTTCATCTAGGAGTATGCTGTGAAAAGTGCAATTTTCTTGCAGCTTTGCATTCAAACTGCAGCTTTAGCGTCAGTGACTCAATAAAACAACAAGCAGATAAAGATAAGGTTTGTGCAAACAAATGTGGGAAAACAGGATGTTCAACATTAAGAACACTGTAAACCCTCTCAATAATTGTGTGTGGACTATTGAGAATGAACTTTCTTGCCTCTCAATAATGTTTATCAGATCACAGAGGGACAGTGCATTGCATCTGTGTCCGTGCAGCACAAAATTTCTCCTTGAGACTAAAGCATAACAGTTTGTTATGTCAGTCTTTTTTGAACAAAAGTACCAGATAATGATTTTATGGTGACTTCCAAGTTAATTTAGGACTAACCACCCAATGGGTTTAGCTCTCAAACGTCACACAATGTATGGTAACATGAGCTTTTGTACCCAATGCTCAGAAAATGTTAAGTGTTCCTGTTTTACATCAGTCGCAGAGACTGAAGGATTACCAAAATGCACTCTTTATGTTCCCTAATTTCTCATTTTTACATAAAAAGGCAAAAAGCTAGTGTTAAAAAGGAAAACAAATTTTTTTCTATCTTAAACCATAAAGGTGTTAAAAGGACTTTTCCATTAGAACACATGAACTCATCACTTAAATCTGCAGGTTATTCAGTGCTTACAGACATAACTGCTGACTAAACCACAATGATAAAAAAATAAACATTTACTCCTTCTTTGTCCATAAAGTACAGATACCAGTGTATTTTTACCAGTGTGGTTTTGTGGTTTTAGGAAATTGTTTTTTGCTGCCCACATGAAATGTCTGTGTAGGTGTGCAATACTGTCTGAGCTTTAAACAAATGGTTGCAACATTGATCCCAGACTGCAAACGATAGCTTCCTCTGTCACTTAACAGCATGTGTGTGACTTTCAAACACAATCAATACAACAGGAAGACGACTGAGACAAGAGTAACTGCAAGACATGAGGTTTTCATAATTAACTGGTGGTTGCATAGAAATGAGTCTTTTTTTATATTTTATTGTGGTGAAAGGTCAATGGATCTGGGTTACTGATATCTCTGCTGTAAAGATGGTGGTTTTTGAGGGTGACTCCTTCAACAAAATTAGTTTTGTGGGAATATTGATCAACAGAATGGCTGTCTAGAACAACTGAGCTGTATGGGTATTGCTGAGCATTTGAAGCACTGACATAAACCTCTGAGCATACAACAAAATACATTTGTAAACAAATCATGTGAGGATGGCAACAAGAACAGGAGGCAACAGATAAATTGTGAAGCTGCAGGACTCATCACAAAACTGAGACACCAGTTGCTGGAAAAAAAAAACAAGTCAGAAGACTAACTCATGTAGAAAGAATCCACAAGGTAAAGCAGACACACGTACCACTCACACTAATGAGAAAGTGAATTTAATTAAAACAAGTAATTCATCAGGGTTTGAGTTTAATAATCTATTTGTACTGCTAATTCAGCAACACATACCTGCACATGTTCATACATCTGTTTCATCTGACAATTAAAATATGCCCATTGCACATTTATACAATTAATTTTCTCACACTGAGCTTTCAGAATGCGCCAAAAATCAACTAAAATCAAAAACATAAAATGAATGCTTGATAAATCTCTGCATTTGCTCCACGAAGCATAATTGTCTTGTAATGTTGCACTACAAATTCTTTGTTATAATTATGACTCTTAAGAAGCAGCCAGGTAATTGTTGTAATTATAACCATAAGACAATGAAGTCTTACATTTGGTTAAATAAAGTCTAAATTAGAGCAAATTGTAAATCATTTATTAAATGATGATGAGAAAAACCTACAGTTAAAGTGTCAGTTTGTCCATATTGCACATACTAGTGACTGTTAGTGAGTGGGTGTGAATATTTATTGGGGGTATAGGGTGATGGAGGTTACAGTGCTGTATCTCATCATTTTAGTGTTTTTTTTTTTATTCTTATGGAAAATGAACAAACAAATCAACTGGATGCAGTTTTGGTCCACCCTTACCTCAACTTCACCTTTCTCAGTGAGTGGTTGGCATAAAAAAAATGTTCTGGGTAAGAAGTGAAGCTCCCGTAATCCTCTAGGCAGATTCAACCAACCAGGAGAGGTCTCCGTCATGCAACCTGTGTTCTAGTTCAGTTTAAGTCACATTGTGTATACGTTTTTATGTTAAAAATAGGCCTGTTTAATTCAGGAAAACATAGATTATGGTGAGTTTTTTCCATCAGTGTTCTGCCTTTACTTGTTCGACATTTAAGCTTGTTTACTCATGGGAGATGTATTGGTCACGGATGTTTTTCCACTTACTAATGTCAAATGTTATAGAACCATGTGTGTGAGCTAGAGTTGTTTTGTCTGAACAAAGTGAAGCCTGCAGGAGCCTGGACATCTGAAAAACTTCAAGGCCCCTAAACTGGAAAGCAGAATTGTCTTGACCTCGCCTTTTCTGAGAAGCATATAAATTGATGCTCCTTTATGCTGTCTGCAAGCAGACCTTGGAGATGGAGCAACATGTAACACCTTGTATGTTTGTCTTTTCAATTGCTGCTCCTCTTGCAAGATTAAACATGGCTTATAAAGATCCTAGTTTTCCTTGTGTGGCTTATTTATTTAATGAGTTGATGATAGGATAATTACATTATCCAACATTTACCAGCTTGACTGTTAAATTTTACATTCTAGTTCCCATGAAATAAATTATCGTTAGCAATGAAAGAAATCAGTTGTGCTTTGATGTAAACATATATTTATGAAAAGCCCTTCAGTGAAGGTGAGTATAAATTTCAGTAAATCAGTCCTCATCGCTATAAGTTACTTTACATGGTGAGCTAAATAATCTGTCAACTTAAAACAAAGCATGCAGTACTTGTCGTCTCAAATACACACACTTCAGTACACAATGTTCCAGAGACAGAAAGGGACGTTTAGGAGGGCTGTGTTGTCATCACTTATAAATCACTTTGTATTTACACAGCGTGTGCAGAAATGCTGGGCGATCTCTCATGTGCCGAGTGAGATGCTGCATCAAAACATACAGAGAACATGAAGTTAACATTAAAAATACAAATTCAGGGCCATTATGCAGTGAGCTGTCAAGAGATTCAGATCAAATGCACTGAATAAGAAACGTGAGAAAGACCTGCAGTTAGTGACACATTTTATAAAGACACTGGTGCAAATTAGTAAAACATCTCATGTAAAACTGTTTGTATGGTTTGCACACTAAGCCAACTGTCCACTTATATATACGTTCTCCAAACAGAAGTTGGATTTAATGAGTCTGAAATATTAGTGACTCTGTCTAATACACCATTTTTGGCCTTGAAAGTTTAAAAATTAAATATGTATATCCTGATGAAACATGCTCAAATTAAAGTAGAAAACTGCTGAACATTTAAGTGAATAGCTCTAAAACATATTTTAGACTTGTGGGAGTTTAGGACTATGGTTAATGATCAATCATTCCTGATTGACATATTTTCACAAGAACAAGTTCTGAGTGACCTACCATCCATCTTGGTTTCATATGCGTAAAACTGTCAAGGATTATGATTTCAGATTCTAAATTCAGTCAGACAACAAGAGTGTTTGAAAACAAATTTATTGTTTTGCAGCTGCTGGTGGGAGTCTGGATCCAGTTGTGGAAACAAGTATTCTCAGGTGGGTGAGGTGGGAGCCACCTGTCGGAGAATGAAGATATTATGTCACTGTAACTGGTGGAGAGCTGCTGCCAAGGGAGGTCTTTAGTGCTGTGCACAGTGGGGCAATCTTAGGTTGTGGTCCAAAAAGTGAAACAGAGGTCAAGCACAGGGAGTCAAGAGGTCCAAAAAAATAAATCCAAAGGTCAATCTGTAATCCAAAATCCGTAAGGCGGAAAGGGTAGTCATTACCAGGGTCAGAAGGGCAGAACAAAACCAGACAAGGAGCAGGCAGAATGGTAAATCCGCAAGACAAGGAGTGAGGTCGAGACGAGAACGTCAGGCCTGAACATGAAAAAAATGGCTGGATATCCAATACCATGAAGGGTATGATAATCTGGCAGATAATGCCATTCAATGCAACCTTTATTTAGACAGATAAATCACATTGAGCCTTAAAGACTCATTTACAAGTGAGACCTGTTTAGACAGACACACATGTAGTGGAACACCTGGTCTCTGAAATGTCGGTGAAAACACCTGAATTCACCTTTTCACTGAAGCTCTCACGTGAATCTCCTTTTCTCTGAAAACCTACAATGAAGTACAAAATCACTGTTTTATTTACATTTATTTTGAATCAAAGGACACAAATCAATCAGAAAAGACTTCCTTTTAATTTGTGGTAATTCAGAATTAATTAACAGATTATCTCTTGTCATTTTTGATTATTGGTTATTCATATGAGCAGTGTTATTCTTCAATATGCTGTATGATCATGGTTTATGCTGTACCAATGTTGATCACTTCTTCATATAATGAATCAAACGGTATGTTCTATTCAGAAGAACTATGTCTAAAGTTGAAGAACAAGTCAGAATAATCTGTTAGTATTTGTTTGAAATGTTTAGGGACAGAGTGAAAAGTCGTAGACATAAGTTGTCGTCCTGTCTCCTGATGTTTCTAAAAATAATTCCCTCTGTTTGTTCACACCTGCAAGTCTTCTGACGCACTATCTTCTCTCCTATCTGAGTGACCTTCATGCACTCTAACTCCCTTCCACTGGTCCGTCTGAACCAATTGGAGAAGAACAAGTCACTGATCTCAGATCATTTCTTAACAGTTCTAAGCGCTGCTGGAACTTTCAGTCCCTGAGAGAGTCTAAGATGCATTGGACTTCTCTCTCCAAGCTGTTGGACGGTGAGTCATGAGTCAAAGACCCGTCCGGTCAGCAAAGGGTTACAGCAAGCTGCTGTGAATCCTGAACCGAGTGTCACGGCTCCAGGCTGTTAATGAATCTCCTTACTGGAATAATTTATCTTGAAACCAAACCATTGAAGTGCCACTATTTCTGAAGATACAAGCGGAGGACAGGAGATGTTGAAAAGTAAACAAATAACCAGTTCAGACATACTGGGCCTGCAAGGACTCTGTAAGCCTGAAAGGCTGGTGCCATCTCTTTACCAGACTGGTCGTCATAAGGTAATGAGTCTGCTGTTTACAAATGTACCTGGAGTATTAGCCAAAGTCTGATGGAAAGTGGCATCTCTGGTTATACACTCAAGATAAACTTCCATTTTTCATCTTCCTTCTACTCTCAAACTCTCCCTACTTTTGCATGTAAACCTTAAGTTAAATGTGTCTGCAGAAATAAGTTAATATAAGACCTATTACTTGTGTTCTGTTGTTTTAATTTTAAGTCTGTCTACAGTTAGTTATAAGAAATCTAATCGATCCAATCATCATGTTGTGATGTAATTTAATGATTTGTTATTAAATGATTCTACCTTTGGTAGGTCAAACATAATAACGTTTCTTGTCAATTACATCTCATCACTGAGTCACAGAATAATTAGTAATGATCTGAAAAAGATGACAACCCGTGAATTATGATGATAATTTGTGTCAGTCAAACCCTGCTCAAATTTACATCCAAGTATAGGTAAGATCAGTAAACTGACTAAGTGCCTATATTATTACACACACAAAAAAGACGGTGTGGATGGGACTCTTAAATAGAGCATGTGGCAAGTGCAGGGCATGAGCGCTGATTACCTGCGGGGAGATGGTCATGGCAGGTGGCAGAGAGTGGTGAACATGACATAAACTCTTGGTTTACATGTCATTAACATAAGTTTATACTGTATGTTATGTGTTCATCACTTGTCAGTTGTGAAGGACTTTGTTCATGACAGTTGCACTTTGACTTCTGGCTTTCCCCATAATCAAGGATTCCCATAATCACTTTTTCTTAAATTCACCATGTGCGTCCCTTTAAAGCTCAGAAGAACACAATCAAATAGTTGTGAAAATGAGTTGCATTAATTATTTGCTGGGATTACGTAATGTACAACTTTTCTAATGCTGTTCACTCATTTTCTGATGGCAGATAGTTTTCTCCAGGGGTTTACTGAAATTTGGGTTTGGACCCACTTTTTTGCTTGTTCTGAAAGTTTGCCCCTTTTTGCAGCCTATTATTTGTGCCTCCTAATGTTGTTCTACTGAAGATCCCAAGACATTCAACTCAAATGTAGGTTTTCTACATAAAGAAACATTTGATTTGGAAAAGCCTTTGTAATCTTCTGGTTTCATCCCTTCTTGAAGGCATGCAATGCTTTAATTTTAGAAGCAGTAAAGCAGACCAAATATAGCTTGTCTCCATCATAATTTATTGTTTGCAGGGCGTCCTCAGTATGAACCTTGCTTTGCTGCCTGTAAACAGATTGATGCTCTGCACAGACTTGTTTATAGCACATTTCAACGTTTACATCCACAATTAACTCAACTGCATTTGAGTTATTTCCTAATATAGAAAACAGATAAAAGAATAATAATTAGAGAATAATTTCAAGCCTCATGTTTATTAGAAGACCTCCATACACACTTATTTAATCAGCATAGCATTTTCAAAACCATGTTTTAGCTCATGCTGACATAGCAGACAAAACTAAAATAAGCAGAATAAAATTTTATTTAATCATTTTTAACTATATAATCAATCCATGATTAATATTTCGCAGAGCTTCACCACACATTCACCATCGAAGCCTAAACGACATGTCAGTAATCCATTGACAGCAAATGTACCACAACTGGCAGTTACCTTGAAATAAAATCCAACAATCCCACTAAAATAATTGACTGAGTGTGCTGACGGCATCTGATGTGCAAGTTTACTTTCAAAGGATTATAACGTTCAACTTCCACACACACCCAATATGATCATTTGTCATTATAATGAACTAGAGAATTGGAGGGTTTATCTGCCTGTTGTAGTGTAAACAGTAAACACAGAAAACACCATCACACATGGCACACACTACCACTTATGTATTTGTCTCCTGGAGCGTTGCATAACCGTCTACCTATCTTTATTGATGATGTCATTAGAGGCAGGAAGATATGGAGGAGTTATAATGAGAAAAGGAAAAATGGAATAAAAGACTGTGTAAACAAGGTGTACTGACAAAATAACGATGGTGTGTCGCACAGAACCACACCGAGAGTCACACTGTGTCTTCAGTGAGATTTAATGTGTTGCTTTTTATGCCAGGATGTTGCATTTCTTAACTTTAGAACATTCACGACAGTCTTTAAATTAATTATAAAAAATATTTCACTGGCCTATTATAAAATGTCTAAACTGTCACAATCCATAACCAACCTGTATAAATAAAGGTTGAATGAATAATAAAAGAAAGGTTCGGATGTTAATTTAAGAAGCAAATCGTTTTTCATTTACAGAAAACCAAGAAGCTGAACAAGCATGAAATACAAAATGCAATCTGAAAGTTCAGCTAACTAGAAAAAGTCAAACCAAAGTAAGATAAGGAGACAGTGTTATCTTGTGGTGAGCCCCTTTTGGATAATTTTTAATTAATGAACAATTAAAGCACACCCAGACTAAATTACAAATAACATTACCACTGTATTTTTGTCTAATTTACCACTATATTCAGGTATTTTCCTAAAATAATCTGCCTAAAGTATTGTGTAATTAGTAAGTCAAAATTGCATCTGTAAAAAAATAGGTTGTCAAAAAAACTATTTATCAACTGTTAAGCAAAAAGTTTACAGTTCTGACTGCAAAAGCTGATATTTTGCAGAAGGCTATGTCGCATTCTTTTTTTCCAGCACATTTCATATACAAGTGCTTCAATTAAAAACAATGAAAGAGATAAAATAAAAATAATAATTAAAACCAGAAACAAAACCAGTTTTAACCGAACTTAAAAACATACGGAAGATTTCAGAAGCCTGAGAAAAAAGTTAAGGTTTTAACTTGGATTTAAAAATACTCACATATCAGATTTATTATATCGTGGCACAGCCAAAAGCTGCATCGCCTTGTTTGGTTTGAACTCTGGGTTCGACTATTATATATATATATATATATATATATATATATATATATATATATATATATATATATATATATATATATATATATATATATATATATATATATATATATATATATATATATATATATATATATATATATATATATATATATATATATATATATATATATATATATATATATATATATATATATATATATATATATATATATATATATATATATATATATATATATATATATATATATATATATATATATATATATATATATATATATATATATATATATATATATATATATATATATATATATATATATATATATATATATATATATATATATATATATATATATATATATATATATATATATATATATATATATATATATATATATATATATATATATATATATATATATATATATATATATATATATATATATATATATATATATATATATATATATATATATATATATATATATATATATATATATATATATATATATATATATATATATATATATATATATATATATATATATATATATATATATATATATATATATATATATATATATATATATATATATATATATATATATATATATATATATATACAGGTAGCCCCCTAGTTACGTACGAGTTAGGGAGATAAGAACTGTTCGCAGCTCGATTCTGCCGTAGCTAGGGGGTGAAAATAGCGTCCAGTTCGTAGGTCCTTATTCCGTTCGTAGGTCGTGGAAATACCGCTAACGGAGCGCGCGCACACATTTAAGCATGTACAGTAGTGTACTGTAATGTTAAACATTGCTATTCACATTTACAGAATAAATAAAAATATAATTTCTTACTTTGAGATGGTCAAAGCCGACATCTTAGGTTGCCATGCGTTGATTGTTGTCGGGCCGAGCAGCGCGGCGGCCGGCGAGTGAACCACCGCAGCTGCTCCAGACCTGTGTTAGCTAGCTGGCTAGCTTCTGCTAGCCAAGCCATGAGCTGGTGTTGGAGCGGCGGCGCGATCGGCGATCAATCTGCAGCTTCTGCTCCAGCCTGAGACGTCCACAGAGCTCACAGAGCGATTCCAGCTAGTAATTAATCCATATGAAGCCATCCTGGTCACCAGTCTTCAAAGGCCGGCTCCCGTGTTAGCTCCCGTGTTAGCTCCCGTGTTAGCTTCTGGAGCTAGCCAGGCCGGAGGTGTTCGCGCGGCGGCCTGGCACGATCGGCGATAAATCCGCTGCTGCCTGAGACATCCACAAAGTTCACAGAGACGTTTCCAGCTAGTAATTAATCCATATGAGGCCATCCTGGTCACCAGTGTTCAAAGGCCGGCTCCCGGCAGCTAACCTAAAATGGCGTCCGGTGTTCTACATTAATTTGTGACCGGAGACCCCCGTGACTGAACCTAAAATGGCGTCCGGTGTTCTACATTAATTTGTGACCGTGTAAACTGAAGACCTACTTCCTGCTGCCCAAGATTGCTCAAAAATGATCAGAAATGATCATTTTTATCATAATTATTATTTATAAAGCCTTTAAAACAACCACAGCTGCAACAAAGTGATGTACACATGAAATTAAGAACATTTAAACACAAAAAAAAAAAAAATAATATATATATTTTTTTTAATACAGTAATTTCATATTTTTATTAAATATGATACGTTCGTAGGTCCCGTTGTTCGTAGGTCGATGGAGTCGTAAGTAGGGGGTTTGTTGTATGTGTTTCTCGGCTGGCCTGGGAACGCCTTGGGATTCCCCCAGAGGAGCTGCTCCATGTGGCTTGGGAGAGGGAAGTCTGGGCCTCCCTACTTAGGCTGCTACCCCCGCGACCCGACCCCGGATAAGCGGACGAAAATGGATGGATGGATGGATGTAATCATTTCTTAACAAAAATTAAACTGAGACACACTCTTAGAAAAATGTCAGCTAACAAATATATTTTAGGCGTTTCTGTAGTTAAATTTCAATGATTTTGGTGTTATTTACATTCTAAAATAAGCTGATTTGTAATCATTTCTTAACAAAAATTAAACTGAGACTCACTCTTAAAAAAAACAAATATATACTACTAAAAAACAAAAATGTACTAGTAAAAGTAGAAGTACCATATTAATATTTTAAGTAAAAGTAAATAAGTACTTGCTTTTAAAAATACTTAAAGTATTAAAGTAAAAGTACTTGCTGTATTTTTTACCTAATGCAATGGTCTACAATATCATTAAGTGTGCCTACCGTATGCATATTTTCTGTAATACATTAATAGTTTTGTGCCATTTTAATGAACAATGCTGCAGATAATACATGTTTTTATTGTGTTTACTCTGCGACACAGTTCACACTTGGACTTGTGATTCTGTGCAGCAGAATTTCAGGGATGACCTGCAGAGTTAAATGTCATTAAGCAAAATAAGAATAATAAGGAATGATTATACCTTTGAACATTTTTATGTAACACAAAGCAAAACCAATGTGTCATTTTAACTGCAGTAAAGACATTAAAGTAAAAGTTGTCTGTTTGAAAAAAGAATTGGATTACATTATATGTTCTGTACAAATTTACTGTTTGTTAGTCAGCTCGTAAGTCCGGAATCTCGTACAGTATGTCGATGNTATATATAATGTGTGTGTGTTTATATCAGCTCTTAATAAAAGGCCAGTCCAATTATTTTGTTGTTTTTTTATTTTCTAAAACAGATACTTTGTTTTCTTTTGACCAAAGCATTACTCAGCAAAATGCAGAGGTCTGATTGATTTATATCACCAACTTTATGAAGTTCTTTTCTTCTGCTAGACCGGCTGAACTCTATTCTTTTTTGTTCTGCTCTGGGAGTTCAGACTTTGGTTGACTTTGATTTATGATCAGCCAAACATCACATGCTGATACAGGGAGGAGAATATTGAAATGAATAAACAATTCATAACAAACCTGAGCCAAATGCACAAATGCTGGAGCATGCACATCTACAACTGCATCACCATGCCAACCGACTCCAGATCAGGCACTATATATTTTTGATTGTTTACTACAGTATCACACTATACGGATCAACTGTGTTTGAGTGAATTTAGGCAATTCATTGTGCATGACATGGTCCAGGAGGAGTCTTTTTTTTATTTACTTAATGGAAAAAAGGATAAAGTGGCAGCCAATGAAGTCCAAAATGAAGATGATTCCGCTCTCACACAGTGAGTGACACACAAATATACAGTGGAAATTTTTCATGTAGTGAGCTCACTGAGACAAAACCGATTACAGTACTTTCTGGACTATAGGTCGCACCTTTATATAAGTCACTTTGTCCAATTATTGTCAATAAATTGGAAAAATCCATAAACAGGTCGCACCTTTATATAAGTCGCACCTACGTCACCGCCGACGTAACGCGTCACCCACCGCTGACGTGACGCGTCACCGCTGAGACAACCCGGAAATGTGGTCCGAGTGTTTAGCTCTGCTGCAAATGTCTGCCACAGGAGCGCACAGCAAGGCTTTAAGAAGATTAACACTTAAAAACAATTATTTGTTTGCTAAAAATTATAGCAAATATGTGTCTGAGCTGAACTTTTCCTTAATAAATGAACGTAATTGTGAAATGAGCTGGATTTAAAAATTTGTTTCGCTACATCTGATAATACGTGTGCGCGTAGCGGGCGGAAACCCTGCATTTCGTTAAAATTTAACAACAGAAACACCTAATAAAATATATTTGTTAGCTGACATTATTGTAAGAGTGTGTCTCAGTTTACCTTTTGATAATAAAATGATTATAATGGTCAAATCAGCTGAATTTAAATAGTTTCGCTACCACGTAAAAAAAAAACAGTGCGCACCCACAAAGCAGACCCGCTGTGAGCGAGCAAACAGACCTGCATCTATTTTAATTTTAGCAAGATAAACATTAGCTGACAATATTGTAAGAGTGTGTCTCAGTTTAACTTTTGTTAATAAATGCACCTTGACGGTTACAACAACATAAATAAACAGTTTTAAAATTACTACATGCTCACCTGCCCATAAAGATGACAGAAACAGATATTTATTTTACGGTTTTTATTCAAACAAATTGTTTATTCAAACCCTTCAAATTCCTTGTCCTCTGTGTCACTTGCAAAAAGTTCAGCCAGAGAATGAGGAAGAGATTCCCGTCGTCAAAGGTCCCTGTCGCTCCATCTCCTCACCGCTGTCTGAGTCCTCAGCAGCTCCAGCTGATGGTGGGAGGATGCCAGCCTTTCTGAAGCCAGCCACTACGGTTCTGGTGCCTGTGCCCCTAGCGGCCAAAAGTGGTACTGCACCATTTTTGGCCAAAATGAAAAACGGTCATATCTGAGCCAAAAATGGATCTAAAAACATGGGGAAAAAGCCATAAATAAGTTGCACCTCTCTATAAGTCGCAGGGCATGCAAATTAGGCAAAAAGGTGCGACCTATAGTTGGAAAATACGGTATCTGTCTGTCACTTTTGTACCAACTGTGTTTGTGGTAAATGACCATTTAGAGATCATGCAGCAAGAACCACTTCTCTCTGTAGTTCTTTTTTTTAAAACAGTTAAAACTGCTGATGCATGCTAAACTGGAAAAGCATGTTTGCAGCAATATGTTTAAAGTCCTTTTTGCTTTGTGAATATGATGCTGAGAAGGAACAGATTGTTTTTTTGAAAATGTGATAATGGGAAGAGAAATAGGTGTTGCACAACCTTTTTCAATCTGTCTAAGTAAAATGCAACCAAAAACCAGAACCAAACAGGAAAATTTACCAAGAATCCACTAAGACAACATATAGTTAATTTATTTGTTAATAAATATTGACTCTATATATTCAGGTAGTCCCCGACTTACAAACGAGTTCCGGACCTACGGGCCGTTCGTAAGTCGAAAATAACGTAAGTTGGATCACATACCCCCCAAAAAAATTTGTAAATAAATAAATGTACAATATTGTACAGTTACCAAGCACTTAGCCTATCCTAACACAGTTTTTAAAGATGAAGGAGTGAGTGTAAACTTGTCTCCCTTTTTCCAAGAGTTACGCTGTTTTTAGTGCACAAACAACTCTGGTTTTATTTTTAAAGTTGAGGACGCAACTATAATTCATAACTCCGCTGTTATGTGTTTAGAAGATGAGCGGACTCGCGCGGCTGCACCGGTCCGACCCGACACATCGCATGCGGGGGCTGTGTTGGTGATTAAGATAAAGAGGGCTGTGTTGGTGATTAAGATAAAGAGTAATCACGTTGATAACTAAGTATGCAATGGACCTGTCGCATTTTCTTAGCAAAAAAGGAGCTTGTGAACTTGTAGGGCACAGGCTTAGCAATAAAAAAAAAGAAAGAAAGAAAAGAAACAGGAAAGGCGGCGGCGGTGTCCGGAGGCTGAGGAGGGAGACGGTCAGTAGCAGGTGCCCTGACCATTAAAACATCCTGGGAAGATGCAGGAACGAGGCATAATTGATTAGCTAGCTAACAATGAACAAAATATCTATGCTATTGCTATCTGATGCTATCTGCGAGTCGCGAGTGAACGGCTCCACCCATGCGAAGAACAATTTATATGACTGGAGCTGCAGGGGGTGGGGGCTATACTAATGAGGACCGCGTGACGAAACGCGGTCCCGTTTAAAACACGCCTAAAAAATCCTGAAACACACATGTCTTTATACACAGTTTCATGTATAACTTCAAAATGAATTGAGCTACAATTTTGAGACTTTTTACTCATTTACAACATTACAATTATCACATTT
>JBBPBX010055689.1:6800-23020 GCA_038048925.1 Garcialebias charrua
TTGAATCTGTCAAATTCTTCTTTGTAAATTTTGTTGTTGGGTTTTATTTACTACTCGTGTAGCTGTTTTGGTTTGTTTGCATTTATTAAATACTTTAGGAATGATAACTGCTGCCTGCACCCATGGGTCCATAGAGGACCAGCATTACAGTGGGTATCTAGCTATTTGAAAATAGAAAACAATTTGTACAAATAAATGATGTAAGATCTGACCTCTGTAATATCACATGTGGAGTTCCCCAAGGCTCTGTACTTGGACCAAAGCTATTTATTTTATATGTGAATGACTTGGTAAATGTGTCAGGACTCCTTAAATGTATACTTTTTGCTGATGATACCACATTTTTCTGTTTAGGTGAAGATATAGAACAAATGTTGGAATTGATAAAGACAGAATTTACCAAAATACAAACTTGGTTTAAAATCAATAAATTATCATTAAATCTAGAAAAAACTAATTACATGATATTCAGTAATAAAAAGAAAACTGTTGATGTTCCACTCAAAATTGAGGGTGTTGAGATTTGTAGAGTGAGTGAGGTGAAGTTTTTGGGTGTTATCATTGATGACAAACTGACATGGAAACAACACATAAATTCTGTAAGAATAAAAATAGCTAAATCGATTGCAGTACTGTACAAAGTCAGAGACTATTGAATGATAAAGCTCTGTATTTGTTGTATAACACAATCATTGTTCCACACTTAATCTATTGTATTGATGTTTGGGGGAATGCGTGTAAAACAATCACAAAGCCTATTTTTGTATTACAGAAAAGAGCTGTAAGAATTATCACTAGAAAACATTACCGTCATCCATCTAGTACATTATTTTATCAACTGAAGTTATTGAAGTTCCATGATTTGGTAGACTATAATATTTTATCAGTTATGTATAGGGCTCAAAATAATGCATTACCTTTAAATATCCAAATGCATTTTGTTAAAAGACAAAGTTGTTATAATCTTAAGGGGACAGAGATGTTTGTAAAACCACAATTCAGAACTAGTTTGAAGGGACGTTCTACCTCAATCCAGGGAATTAGATTATGGAATGGCTTGGAGAATGTAGTTAAAAATGCCAAGTCAATGTTTACATTTAAGAAAATGATCAAAACGAATTTGTTAAAAAAAAAATAGACGTAATGTGTATTGTATTAGTTAGAAAATTAGAAAGAGTTAGTCATTTTGTACTGTTGGTGGAAGATTATTATTGTTTAATCTGATTGTTTGAAAAAAGGGGCAGATATAATAAGATTTATTCTTCTTTCTGCTACCTTTCTTTTTTTATATTTTGTACGTTATCATTTATGGGATTGTCTTGTATTGTGTTTCTTTTGTAAAAAAAAAATGAACAAATTTAATAAACATAAACATGGGTCTTACCTCACCGATCAACCCTTGTTACAGAGGAGCAACAAGAACGTCTTCACTGCTGCTTCATCTGAACAATGAAACATTTCACCTAAGGACCTCACCAACAGTCAACACCTTCAAAACCTTTTTTTTTTTTACATGAGCAGCGTTTGGTGCATCACTTGTTCTTTCTTTGTTTATACGCTTTTATCTAAATTTGACTTGTCAGAATAAAAGTCTGTGAAAAATTTGACTGGTTTGGACTGGACTGTAGCATCCATATGCAATTAATTATACTTTACACCAATGCAAAATCAAAACAGCTCATGCACGGACTTCAAACATGTGCCACCCTGTTGTTTAAAAAAAATTAATACTAGATTATTTGTTTATCTGTTTTTGTGTGTGTATTTGCTCATATTTCTACATGTATGGCTGTTCTTCTAGGCCAAGACAAAGGTTAATAATAATAATAATAATGAATTCCATTTATAATGCACTTTTCATTAATAAAAATCTCAAAGTGCTACAAAGTGTAATAAAGCAAAGATCAAAATAAAACAAGTGATAAAATCAAATAAAATCAATAATAATATCGACTAAGATCAAAGATAAAATCATGTGGATGCAGATTAGGCTTGCTTAAAAAATAAATAAAATAAAACAAGTGATAAAATCAAGTAAAATCAATAATGATATCAGCTAAGATCAAAGATAAAATCATGTGGAGGCAGAATAGGCTTGCTTAAAAAGAAAGGTCTTTATGCTGCTTTTAAAGTCAACCAGTGACTGTGGAGCTCTCAGGTCATCAGGGAGGGAGTTCCACAGGCGGGGGGCAGCCACACAGAATGCTCGGTCTCCCATGGTCCTCAATTTGGTCCGAGGAATATGAAGGAAATTACTGTTCTGTGATCGTAGAGACCGGGTGGATGAATATGGTGCAAGAATGTCCTTTAGATAGTCAGGTGAAGTGCCGTGCAAGCATTGATGGGTAATGAGAGCAGTTTTGTATTGAATTCTGTAGGTGACAGGAAGCCAATGGAGGTTATGGAGAATGGGTGTAATATGTTCAAATTTACGAACTCTCAACAGAATCCTTGCTGCACTGTTTTGAATGTATTGAAGTTTCTGAAGGTTTTTGCCAGGGATACCAATAAACAGGGAGTTGCAGTAGTCGAGCCTGGAGGAGACAAAGGCATGGACGAGTTTCTCAGCATCAGGAAAAGTCAGAGAAGGGCGAAGTCTGGAGATGTTTCGAAGATGGAAGAAGCAGGTTTTAAACAGATGCTTAATGTGATTTTCAAATGTAAGATGAGAGTCCATTTTTATTCCAAGATTTGTAACAGAGGTGGAGAGGGGGATGTCTTGACCAGAGAAGGAGATTGTTGTTAAAGTTGATGTTTGTATCTGGTGAGGGGTGCCAATCAATATGGCCTCAGTCTTCGAGCAGTTTAATTGAAGAAAATTCTGATTCATCCATGCCTTTATTTCCTCCAGGCAGGCAGAGAGAACAGTGAGTGAAGACGGAGATAGGGATGATGATGATGTTCCAGTCCTGATGTAAAGCTGTGTGTCGTCGGCATAGCAGTGAAAAGAAATGTTGAACTGATTGATAATTTGACCTAAAGGCAGCATGTAGAGGGAAAACAGCAGGGGCCCCAGAACTGACCCCTGAGGGACACCACAGGAGACACCGACTGTCTGGGAAGTGGCATTGCCAAGGCTAACACATTCCAGCCTATCGGAGAGGAAAGATCTGAACCAGTCCAGGACAATGTCACAGAGACCGACCTCCACATGAAGACGGTGGAGGAGGATATTATGGTCCACAGTGTCGAAGGCTGCAGTGAGGTCAAGGAGGACAAGGATGGAGGGAGAACCAGTGTCAGCAGCCATGAGGACATCATTTGTTACTCTCAGCAGTGCTGTCTCAGTACTGTGAGCTGCTCTGAATCCAGACTGGAATTTCTCATACAGGGAGTGTTGTTGTAGGTGGTCCTGCAGCTGAGCAGCAACTGCTTTCTCCAGCACTTTGGACAGAAATGGGAGGTGGGAAATTGGGCGGTAATTAGAAAAAATACATGTATGGCTGTATTCTTTACACTTCATTTCATTTAACAGTGGTGTGCAACTAATAATTGGTAAATAAAATAAATAATATAATAGTGCAGTCCAGTATAGTGCTCCTAGAATTATTAATAAAATGTAACTAGATTTTTTTGTTGGTAAAGTTTTACCACTGGTTTGTATTTTTAGCCTTTATTCACTCTAAAGCATTTCCTATGAAACAGGATTTTATTTATTCTTGGTGTATATGAGGACAAAGGGGTGAAATACTTAAAATGTTTTCATGTACTGTATTCATCCAGCATCCAGGACCTTGACAATAATTCATCAAATGGAGTAACACATGCACACACGCTAAATAAAGAAATGAATTAACCAATACCAGAAAGAGAACTTGAGTGAAATTTTTCATTAGTTAAGTTGACATCTGATGCACAGCTTGTGGATGTGTCATAAAAACAGCTTTATGAATCTTAGAATACCCTGCCATTTCTCTCTTTTCTTTAAACCAAGTGTGAAATGGGCTTTAAATCACTTTTAGCCCAAGCACTGAATTCACTGATGGCAGCCTCTGAATCCTATAAAAGAAGAAGTCATGATAGTTTACCACAAATGCTCCAAATGAACAATTTTTATGAACTCCGCTTCAGGCGCTACAATCCACTTGAGTGCATGCACACATTTAAAATGTCTGCAGAAGCCCTGAGCAGATCTCTTGATTTATGCTGCAAGAAAACAATTCATGTATTTCCCATTCAATTTAGCCTGGTTCATTCTGCGCTGGGTGCACAAAATGAAAAGAGGAGAAACAAAGAAGCGACGAAGATCATCTCTTCTGTGTTGTTGATGCCTGAGGCGTTCATGTGTTATTTACTGAAGGCTTCCTCCAAAATTCTCCCACTTCCAAAGTCAAACTTGGTCTTCTTACTGTAAACATGACAGTTATTCCACTTTGAAATATGGAGCAACAAGCATGAAAGACGCTAAAATCCAGAGCACCTTTCATTTAAAGCTAGTTGACCTTCAGTTTGTCTGAACCTATGGCTCTAAGCAGCAGAGAGAAGAGGTCAGTGTCAGGAGAGCAAAGATTGTTTTTAATGCAGACTCTGAGCAAACAGCATCAGACTGTCACCTGTGGACCGTTGCCAGATTAACTTCCCTGCCTGCGTTCACGCTATATTGGCTTCTAGCAGCCACAATTAATCTTAGCTTTGTGTGTTTCTCTGCAAGATGTAAAATGACAGCGCTCACACTTTCATCTCATCTCATCTTATCTCGTTCTCCGGAAGCTGTCTCTGTTGTGATGAATCATTTCATCTTCTGCTCATCCCGGGATGGAGAGAAAGAGCAGCTGGCGATCTCAAGACAAATGTTTAATGCACTCTTTTGTTTTCTTTTTTACTTTCCCACAGGCTCCAGACAGTGAATCTAAAAATTGCATGTGATTCTTTTTTTCTGCCTGCACAGATACTCTTAGTCACATTAAGCCTTTCACCGTACACACATGCTTAAAACGAACAGTCAGAAATAAAGCCACACTTCAACAGCCTTTATGACGATGCTTTTGTTTTTTATGACTCACCACCATAAAAGGCAGGAGATCATGTACACTATTTGTCCATGTCTGTGTATGCTTGTCTGTTGGCTAACTCTCAATCACATAAATCAATACAATTTGTTAAATGAAATTCTCAGAAAATAATCATAGGCTGTAAATTTACAACTGATTGTCTTTTGGGGACAATCCATTCAAGAAGACGGACACAGATGATCAACATTAGCAAACACAAGCTATAGCTACAATTCAGTAAATATTGCAGACAAAGAGCTAAAATGTTGGTGTGGCAGTAACTGAGAGTCATTCATCAAGTCATACACCTACCAGACTGTAAGATCTAAAAAATTAAGTCTGGTCCTCTGGACATTTAAAAAAATAAACAAAAAAAATTGTAAAAACGTTTCGTCTTTCATCTGAAAGACTTCTTCACTCTGAGCTGCTGTATTCAGCTCAGTCTTATAAATAGCACCTTCTCATAGTGGATCAACCAGTTTGATGCTGACAGCCAAAACTAGCTGCTCACATGATCAAGGAGGACCATCAGCCGATGGATCGTTAGCACCCTGATGGTTGTTTGCTATTCACAGAGGGCTGAGTGATACTAGCAATAACAGCATTGTAAGAGGGGGACAGTTGAACCCGGAGGCCTCCACCCCTGTTTAATGATGGACGGTTTCTTTTCACAAAGATGGCCTCCTTTACTCCTCTCTCAAACCATCGTTCCTCTCTATCAAGGATGTGAACATCTTCATCCCTGAAAGAGTGACCGCTGGCCTGGAGATGAGTGTAGACTGCAGAGTCCTGACCTGATGATGTTGATCTTCTGTGCTGGGCCATCCTTTTGGCCAGTGGCTGTTTAGTTTCCCCGATATAAGACTGATCACAGCCCTCCTGACACTGAACAGCATACACAATATTACTCTGTTTGTGCCGGGGGACTGGATCTTTGGGATGAACCAGTCTTTGCCGTAATGTATTTTGGGGTTTAAAAGCCACTGGGACTTTATGTTTAGAAAATAAACGTCTCAATTCCTCTGAAACTCCTGCAACATACGGAACAACCACTGGTCTGGGTCGGGGTTCCTCCTTTTCACCTGATGGCTGGCTGGAGTCCTGTTTGGGTTTGGGCTTTTTGGGCTATGAAGGGTTTTCAACTAGTGTTCAATGAGCCAGGCGTCTCTTAGAATCAAAACGGTTTATTGAACAGACACAGGTTACAGGAATATCAGAGTTAACAGCATTAAGTTAAACTTTATGTGCACATAAAGTTTGGTGAGCATCACAGACCTGTTCACGACGAAGGCTGTCCCAAAAATGCTGAATTATCTACGGTGCCTTGCTGTATTGATTGCCTGCTGTGCTTCTCCTAGTCCTGATTGGCTAAGGCACTTGTTTTGGAGAGTTAGGACTGTATGATATTTTTGAGGAGATTAGCTGGAACACTTCATCCACACAGACACTCCGATCAGAGAGTGAGCCCGGACACAGCAAGACAGTTTTTTCCTTGGAGTTTAATTAACTATCCAGTTTGTTTACAGCATGAAGTTTCCCTTTATGAGCTGTCTATTCTTCATAACTGATAGTAACTGGTATTAACTGTCCCTTTTTCTGTCTGTCTGGTATCTGAAATAAAAGAAAACGGCTAAATAAGAACTGGCTAACATGTAGCTTAGCATACCCTTAATATTACCATAAGACAGGACCTTAAAGATCCACTGACGTGATTTTTTTTACTATTCATAAATTGCTCAATATATATATATTTTATCATTTAAATATGTTCATTTTTGCAAACAAAATGATAAATCACTTTAATTTTGCTTTAAAAGTGATTTTGAACTTCAAGCCGTGTTTAATCATGGGAAATCCTATTACACCCGAACGCACCATCTGTGACGTAGTGTGCAGAGAGCTCTGGGCTTGTCACAGTGCGCGCATGTGAGCAGCTCCACATGAAAATAAGTCTGATACAGCATCAGACCTAAATTAGATCCTGCTGTTTCTTGTTCCATCACCCAAACTATTTTCTGCTTCCCAAAATGAAGACAAATAGCTCAAATCTTCACATAGATTGATAAATTCATCTGGTTTTAAATTGTCCACTATTAAAGAGACTGCCTCTCACTCTGCACACTACGTCACAGATGGTGCGTTCGGGTGTAATAGGATTTCCAATGATTAAACACGGCTTGAAGTTCAAAATCACTTTTAAAGCAAAATTAAAGTGATTTATCATTTTGTTAAAACGAACATATTTAAATGATAAAATATATATATTTTGAGCAATTTTATGAATAGTAAAAAAATCCTGTCAGTGGAGCTTTAAACATGAAACACTTCTTGGGCTGTCTCATATTTGCGCCAAAAATCACCACCCCATTTACATATGAAAAGACGAAATTTGCGCTCATTAACGGTGCATTAAACTCACCTTTGTCACAAACGCAGACAGGCATCAACGATAAAAAACACCAACGGCTATAAAACCCAACGGCTTTTGCAAAGGTGGGCACAGACCGCTAGAGAGCGCTAAAGCGCTAATCCGCTTACAGCGGACCTAAACTTTTTGTCAGCGTTTTTGTGGTTTGACTAACTTTTATAATTCATAAGCGGATTTGTGCTATTTTTATTTAAATGCAGTACCGCTAATAACTAATTATCTATCAGTAAAAACCAATAAACTTATTTACAAGCTCTTATGCTGGCTCCGTAGCTGCTTGTTTTACCTTTTTCCCCTCCCTCACCGTAAAGAGCAGAGAGGAGGGAGGGTTGGAGGGGGAGGGAGCAGAGCGGAGAACAGACTCGGATCTACCATGTGCCTGGGGATCCCATTTCAGCAGGGGCCCCGGCCCCGCCCCGCCCCGGCCAGTCACCTACATCCCTAACATTGATCCTGCTTGTTAATGTACATTTAACATAAAAATAATTATAGTTACGATGAAAACGATCATTAAATACGCAATACAAAAACCGGTCGATTTCTTTATCCCCCTACTAAAAATGGACTATTCCATCTTGACATCTTCCGGGTCAGAGGTGAACTCGGAGGCTAATTCTGTGGCTAGCTGATTGTGCTGGGTTTCTTGGATAAATCCGCAGAGAACCCCGCTGTTTCAAGCCAAATTAACGCGGCCGGAGGATTTTATTGTGTGTTTTGTGTCGACCACTCGACGGTGAGTCGTTAGTTTTATGTATTTTAGTTACTTTTCATTAAATCTGTTGACTACCTATAGAATGTTGACATCTTCCGGGTCAGAGGTGAACTGGACGCTAACTCTGTGTCTAGCTGGTTGGTTGTGCTGGGTTACTAATGGATAAATCCGCAGAGAACCCCGCTGTTTCAAGCCAAATTAACGTGGCCGGAGGATTTTATTGTGTGTTTTGTGTCGACCACTCGACGGTGAGTCGTTAGTTTTATGTATTTGGGTTACTTTTATGTATAAATGCGGTGGCGACACACCCGTGTATTTGAGATTTAAAAGTGGTTTTAGGGATTAAAAGATCATTCTCTTTTTTGTTAATTTTGTGGCCGAATAGAATATATGTACGTAAAGTATTAAATAAATCCTTTGATTTTTGTAATTTCATCCTTTTAGGATCATTTTAGTTACTTTTCAGTTGGCAGTGTAGTGCAAATATTGCATAACGCTGCCGGCTACCAATTGTCGAATATAAATAGCGGATTAGATTAGCTTCCCCTAATTTTCATAAGACATTTGTGCTTTTGAAATTGTGGACCTAAAAAAATTAATAAGCGTTTTAGAAATTGTGGAACTAATTTTTTGATTAGCGTTGCACACCACTGAGCAGATTCAACCTTTATTTAGGCAGGTTAAAACCCATTGAGCCTCGAGGACTCATTTACAAGAGAGACCTGGAAAGTGATACACAACTCAGCAAAGTAATACAAAAATAAAACTTCCCTCAAAACGAGGTAAGTTATCATAAAAACATCTTTAAGAATATCTCTGACTAACCACAAGTATAAAAAAGGACTGAAAACTAATCTTCTTCTTTTAGCTTTCCCTCTTTGGGTCTCCACAGCAAGTCATCCTCCTCCACCTCACTCTGTCCTCTGCATCCTCTGTCCTCACTCCAACTACCTCCATGTCCTCTCTAACTGCATCCATATATCTTCTCTTTGTCTTTTTCCTGGCAGCTGCATTCTTCTTCTTTTTTTAAATGCCTTTTATAGATGGCCTCCCTTCTCACCTTACAGCCATCCTCTTCACATCATTATGATTTTTTATTTTTTTTTGGCAGCTGCATTTCTAACATCCTTCTACCAATATACCCACTGTCCCTCCTCTGGACATGTCCAAACCATCTCAGTCTGGCCTCCCTAACTTTATCTCCCAGTTGTTCAACATGTGCTGTACCTCTGATGATCTCATTCCTGATCTTATCCATCCTTGTCACTCCTAAGGAGAACCTCAACATCTTCATTTCTGCTACTTCCAGTTCTTTCTCCTGTCTTTTTGTCCATGTCTCTGTCTCCAGACCATACAACATAGCTGGTCTCACCACTGTCTTGTAAACTTTTCCTTTGACCTTTGCTGACACCTTTTTGTCACAAATCACTCCTGAAACTTTTCTCCATCCACTCCATCCTGCCTGGACTCTCTTTTTCTCCTCTTTACCACACTCCCCATTTTCCTGGACAGTGGACCCCAAGTACTTGAAGTCCTGCACCTTTGTGACCTCTGCTCCTTGTAGCATCACTGTTCCACTGTCCTCCCTCTCATTCACACACATGTACGGCTGACTTTCATTCCTCTTTTTTCAAGCACATATCTCCACCTCTCCAAGTTCTCTTCCACCTGTTACCTGCTCTCACCACAGATCACAATGTCATCTGCAAACATCATAGTCCATGGGGATTCCTGCCTGACCTCATCTGTTAGTCGGTCCATCACCAGAGCAAACAAGAAGGGGCTCAGAGCCGATCCTTGATGCACTCCCACCTCCACCTTGAAGCTATCTGTCACTCCTACAGCACATCTCACCACTGTCCTGCTGTCTTCATACATGTCCTGTACCAGTCTAACATACTTCTCTGTCACTCCAGACTTCCTCACGCAATACCACACCTCATCCGTCTGCAGACTCAACACCCTAGCATAAGCTTTTTCTATATCCACACAGACACAATGGAGTTCTTTCTGACCTTCTCTGTACTTCTGCATCAGCATCCTCAAAGCATAGATGGCATCTGTGGTGCTCTTTTTCTGCATGAAACCATACTGCTGCTGACAAATATTCACCTCTCATCCCAGTCTTGCTTCCACAACTCTCTCCCAGATCTTCATCGTGTGACTCATCAACTTAATTTCCCTGTAGTTGCAACAACTCTGTACACAATCCCTGTTCTTAAAATTTAGCACCAACAGACCTTCAGTCTTCATACATTTTCTTACTCTGAAATATGCCATTGAATATTTAAGTAAACAAACCTCACTGCCATCTTTCCTAGATGACTGTCCGGCTTCGGATGGAGTAGGTTGGGCCATTGAGTTTTCTTGCAGCTCCTCAGACTGGTCAAGACTAAATGTTTCAACCAAGAAGAATCCGTCCAGAGGACCTGACTCAACCTTGTTAGATTTATCTACCTGGACATTTGAGCATGCATCAAGACAGCTAAAGGGGACTTTTGCACCTATTTTACAACCTGCCATGATACAGTGCTGTGTTAACATTCTGAGAATAAATCCTTATCCTTATGTGGTGTGCTACTCTGCCAGATTAAATCACAGTGTTATTTTCTCAGAGCAGGAAAACCTTCAGCTAATGAATAAATCAGTGTTTTCTATTCTTGTGTATCTCGGTGCTCCTCGTGGCTCAGAAACAGGTTGTCAAGATTAAATTGGATTGTATTCCTTTTAGTTATGTATACTTTCTTTGTCCCAAGTTATACTTGAATGTGCCAACTGAATGTGATGCCACTGAACAAAAGGCATGAAAAAAAAAAACTATTTTAAAAGATTTACCAGCAGTTTTGTCCTCACATGGATTCTAAACGTCCACACAGTCCATGCATTGCAGCTGTAGCTACTTTTTAGCTATTTCCTGTTGTATTCCTGTGCTGTTTATACTCTGAAGTTTTTTTTATATCTTTGATTCCCTGCTGTGCATTTGTTTGGATTCCTCAATGCATAATTACTATTTGCTTTTAAAGTAATGCTGCAAAATGGGCATCTTCAAGTAAGTAACATTACAGCCAAGTCATTTGCTGCTGTCTTTCCTAGCATTTTTAATGTTTTATTTTTCTTTCAGAATTATTATAGGTAACTAAACAATGAGTAAACAAATGTTGATTACAGTATTTTGTTAGAAAAACTGCAGTTGATTGCAGTTGTATTACTTGAATTAACATTTCCTTATTATTTAATTTCAAAATTAAAGCTGCTATATGTAACTTTCTGTAGAGCGCAGCACTTAGAAATATTTTCAACAGGGAAAAGCATTCTGCTCCCTCCCCCTCAGAGCCATATATGGCTCTGTTCCCCCGTGGTCTGCTGAACTTGAGATCAGCTCCGCCTCCGCTGCATGTCCTCTCGGAGCCGCTGCATATTCTGTGTTTATATGTTAATAAAACGTTCTAAAAAATAAAATAAAACCATGGAGCGCTGGTCCAGCACACCAGAAGACCAGGAAATCTGCAGAGCCTCGGGCAGCCACGTTGAACCCTAGTTTAATTCGCTCGTGAAAATGTCATTTCCTCATTCATTCCAGTCAGCGGAGGGAGCAGAGCGGAGCGAGGAGGAAGCGATTATTTGACTTTTGGCAAAAAAATAAAAAGTCCAGAAAAGGGATGAAGAAGGGGAATTTAATACATTTGTGTCACATACAAAACTGTTTTGGATCGCTTTGCAATTATTTGAATGAGAACGTGCCGCGGCCGCTGCGGGCTGACAGGGGGGTGGGGGGCCGTGGGTTGGGAGCATGAGAAGTGAGAAGCTCTGTTTTTATTGGCTGGTTAAGGACGCAGGTCACTCTGTGTTTTTATAAATGCTGATAGAGAAGCAAGGGGACTATAGTTTTTTTTCAGAGATTACTTTGTCTAACGTCAGTCTGTCAGGAGATAGTGACAGAGTGAAGAAATATGTTAAAAAAATATTGTTAGAGAAGTTACAGACTGCAATACAAAACTACACACTGAACCTTTAAATTCAAACTAAATGTATGTTTATGTTGTTGTGTTAAAAATGTATGTATCCTCAAATCAACAGTTCAGATAGTTTTGAAGATATAGTTTTTTGTCTTTTTGCCTTTTCATCCATCCATTCATTCTCTTTCACTTATCCAAGGTCGGGTTGCGGGGGGTAGCAGCCTAGGGAGGCCCAGACTTCCCTCTCCCCAGCCGCATGGGAATCCCAAGGTGTTCCCAGGTCAGTCAAGAAACATAGTCCCTCCAGCGTGTCCTGGGTCTTCCTCTGGGTCTCCTCCCGATGGGACGTGCCCGGAACACCTCACCAGGGAGGCGTCCAGGAGGCATCCTAACCAGATGCCTGAGCCACCTCAACTGGCTCCTCTCAATGTGGAGAAGCAGCGGCTCTACTCCCGGATGACCGAGCTTCTCACCCTATTTTGCATTTTCATTTATTGAAAAGAGTATGCGCAATAAACTCTTACCTGTTATAAACAGCTCTGTGGAAATTTTTGGGAGAAAACAGTTTAGTCTGGACTAAATTGATGACCTAACAGCTAGTTCAAGCAGGAAAATAAAATGGATATGCCATCTTAAAACAACTCCTACAGTTTCTACTTCAAAGGTTTTCAGTCATTATAGATCTGCATTAAACATCAAGTGTGTGAATGTTGATTTAACATTTTCCCCTTTGTTTTTTTAGTAGTATTTGCCACAATTCTTTTTAACGTAACTTGATGTGTTACTTTTTTGTGTTTTTGTAACTTTTACACGTTTCAAAAATAATAAATACTATATATAGCCAAGTATTTCTTTGCAGAAATGCATTGAGGTCTCTTTAAAGCTGGGGTATGTAAGATTGTAATGTAGTCTGTAACTTTTCAAACAATATATTTTTAACATATTTCTTCACTCTGTCACTATCTACTGACAAACTGATGTTAGACAAAGTAATCTCTGAAAAAAACTATAGTCCCCTTGCTTCTCTATCAGCATTTATAAAAACACTAAAAACACAGAGTGACCAGGACAATGACAGCCAATAAAAACAGAGTTTGTAACCAGCCAATTAAAAACAGAGCTTGAATTTGAATCTCAGCAGAGCCTCCCCCTCAGGGCCATATATGGCTCTGAGGGGGAGGGATCAGAATGCTTTGCCTGTTGAAATTTTTTCTAAGTTCTGCACTCTACAGAAAGTTACACATAGCACCTTTAACTTATGCAGAAACAATGTTCCCTTTTAACTCTGCTTAAGCAAACTTGATCTACTTTATCCTGATGCATACTCAATAATCCAGATAGAACAATCTAAAAAATTTAAGTCTGGTCCTCTGGACATTAAACAAACAAACAAACAAACAAACAAACAAAAAGGTAGAAACATTTCGTCTTTCATCCGAAATACTTCTTCAGTCTGAGGAGCTGTATTCAGCTCAGTCTTATAAATAGCATCTTCTCATTGTGGACTGAAGAAGTCTTTCGGATGAAACGTTTCTACTTTTTTGTTTGTTTGTTTGTTTTGTTTTGTTTGTTGAATGTCCAGAGGACCAGAATTAACTTTTTTAGTTCCATTGTTGTGCTGATGGTCCTCCTTAATCATGTGAACAGCTAGTTTTGGCTGTCAGCAGCAAACTGGTTGATCCACAATGAGAAGGTGCTATTATAAGACTGAGCTGAATACACCTCCTCAGACTGAAGAAGTCTTTCGGATGAAAGACAAAACATTTCTAACCTTTCTTTTTTTTTTGAACGTCCAGAGGACCTGACTGACTTAACTTTTTTAGATTTATCCACTTTAGTATTCTTGTGCTACTTTTAGTTTTAGCTACCTTTTTGCTTATTCAAAATTTTGGGTAGCCCTTTGCTACATTTAGTTTTTAACAACCATTCTTCCACTTTTAGCTTTTAACTACCATACTTCTACTTTTAGCTTTTTAGCTACCATTCTGCTATTAGCTTGTAGATAGCCTTTGACACATTTTCATAACCTTTTTGCTTAACCTATAACCTTAACCTTATCATGACGGGGTTGTTTGTGCACTTGAATGATCCTAGGAGTTATGCTGTTTGGGTGATTGTGATTGCCCCTGGTAGATTCTCCCAACGCAGATTGGTCCTAGGTAACAGGCAAGACAAAAAGCAATTTTGAAAACTCTTATGGACAGAAAACAGCAATGAGATCAGTGTTTCTTGCCCAGACGTGGGTTCCTGGGTCCCCTCCCTGGAGCCAGGCCTGCGGGAGGGGATCGTTGGCAAGCATCTGGTGACTGGGTCTCTACCCATGGCGTCTCGTTGGGCTCAGCCTGAACAAACAACATGGGTTTTCTTTACTGTGGGCCCACCACCCTGCAGGAGGGGTCATACAAGTCGAGTGCATGCCACCATGGACAGTGGCAGAAGGTGGGGGACTTGGCACTCTGACCCTGGCTTATCAACTCTTGGGACATGGAATGTAACCACTCTTGCAGGGAAGGAGCCTGAGCTCATGCATGAAGTTGAGTGGTGCCAACTATAAACTGTTGGGCTCACCTTGACGCATAGCATTGGTTCCGGAACCAATGTCCTTGAGACGGGCTGAATTTTATTCCATTCTAGAGTTGCCCATGATGAGAGATGTTGATCTGATGTGGATCTAGTCTTATCCCCCCGTCTTGGTGCATGTGTGTTGCAAGTTTTTTGTTAAATGAGAGATGGTAGCTTCCCTGAGACTTTGAGTGGGCGGATGGCCACCTATGGTTGTTTGTGCCTACAACAACAGTTAAGAGTGTCCAGCCTTCTTGGAGTCCTTAACAGGAGTGCTGGAAGTTGTTCCAGCAAGGTACTCCTTTATTCTGCTGGGGGACTTCAGTGCTCACATGGGTAATGACAGTGTGGTCTAGAGGGGCATGACTGGGAGGAATAGCCTATCTGATTCGAACCCAACTGGTATTCTGTTGTTGGACTTCTGTGCTAGTCATGGTTTGTTCATCACAAACACCATGTTCGAACATAACGATGTCCATAAGTGCATTTGACACCAGGACACCCTATATCATAGATCCATGATATACTTTCTAATTATGTCATTTGATTTGTGACTATTTGTTTTAGACACTTGGGTGAAAAGAAGAGCTGAGCTGTCATAATCACCACCTGGTAGTGAGTTGGATCAGATGGTGGGCGAAGATGCTGGACAGAACTGGTAGACCCAAATGTGTAAGGAGTGTTTGCTGGGAACGCCTGGGAGAAAAACCCATCAGAAAAATCTTCAACTCACGTCTCTGGGAGAGCTTTAACCACATCCTAGCTGAGGTGGTGGAAATTAAGTCCAAGAGGGCCATGTTCTGTGCCTCAATTGCTGAAGATGGTGCATTGAGTTGTGGCCACAAGGTTGTCGGTTCTTCTTGTTGTGGCCATCCACAAACTCTGTGGTCGATACCCTGGGTTAGGGAGGCTGTCATGCTGAAGAAAGAGTCCTATGAGACCTTGTTGGCTGGTGGGAATCCAGAAGCAGCTGAGGAGTACTAGAGGGCTAAGTGGGCCACAGCCTTGGCCATTGCTGAGGCAAATGCTCAGATGTGGGAGGAGTTCGGTGAGGCCTTGGACAGAGACTCTCAATCAGCTCTGAGAAAATTCTGGCAAACCTTCAGGTGGCTGAGGAGGGGACAGTTGCACTTTACTATGTTCAGTGAAGGTGTGGTGCTGTTGACCTTAACCAGTGATATCATCAGGGTGTGGAAGGAAAACTTCTCAGACCTTCTCAAACCCACTGGTACATCTTCCATGGAGGAAGCCGAGTTGGAGGACCTTGGTGCTTGTCTGTCCATAAACATGGCAGAAGTTGCTGTGGTTGTTAAAAAGTTTATAGCTTCAGGGCTCCAGGGGTGGATCAGATTCGCCCTGGATTCCTTAAGACTCTGGATGTTGTGGGGCTACTTTTGTTGTAATGCCTTTGCAACCAATCATCACTGACATTGAGGGAAGTGCCACAGAATTGCCAGACTGGGGTGGTGCCCCCCCTCTTCAAGAAGGATGACCAGAGGGTGTGTTCAAATTATAGGGGCATAACTCCCCTTAGCCTTCCTGGTCTATTCAGGGGTACTTGTGAAGTGAAT
>JBBPBX010055690.1:0-23020 GCA_038048925.1 Garcialebias charrua
CACTGCCCAGTAGATGGTGGTTTAGTTGATTTCCAATGAAAAAGAAGACGGCGTCTTGCCAATAAGGAAGTAAATGATAAAATATTCAATTGATCCGAAGTGAACTGTTTATAATTAACTGGAAGCCCAAATATCGCAACATGGGGTGAGGGTTCAATGACCATAGAGAGAATCTTTGACATTGTATCAAAGTAATTCTGCCAAAAACTATGAAGTGATGCACAGGAATAAAACATGTGAGTTAAATTACAAGAAGGTGCATGACATTTATCACATTTGTCAGAAACGGAAGGGAAGAATTGCGACAGGCGAGTTTTGGAGAAATGAACCCTAAAAAGAACTTTAAACTGTATAAGCGAAAGTCGAGCACAGATTGAACTTGAATGAATGTTCTTAAGAGCATCATTCCACCAATCCTCTCCCAAATTTAGACCCAGTTCGAGCTCCCAAGCCGCCTTGATCTTGGTAATGGGTGAAGAATCTAAAGAAAGAATTTCATTATAAACTTTAGAGATATATGACTTTT
This sequence comes from Garcialebias charrua, assembly GCA_038048925.1. NCBI lineage: Eukaryota > Metazoa > Chordata > Actinopteri > Cyprinodontiformes > Rivulidae > Garcialebias > Garcialebias charrua. The sequence goes on from JBBPBX010055690.1 coordinate 527, forward strand.
GAAGAGGATCCCAACTCAGAAACATCTCCCATTGCAAGTTCTGCGGCTTGGAAGGGAAATCAGAAAACAGAGTCTTAGCACAATGTCTAATTTGAAAATAACGAAATAGATGAGAAGGAGGGAGATGAAATTCAACTGAGAGGTCCGTAAAAGTGGAAAAGATACCTTCTTTATAGAGGTCATTAAAACATATCAGCCCTTTATTACCCCATAATAAAAATGCTGAATCTGTGAGTGCTGGTTGAAATAAGTGATTTTTCAGTAAAGGAGTAAGTGTAGATGCTGAATTAAATTTGAAGTGCCTCCTAAACTGACACCAAATTTTTAAAACAGAGCGAACTACTGGATTGTTAGTGAAACGAGACAAGTTAGATGTAGTAGGAGAAGTAAGAAGAGCACTTAATGAGGACTGGGAGCAGGATAATGACTCCAACTTGCACCATGGGAAGTCAAAAGATCCAAACCAATATGAAATCTTGTGAATATGGGCCGCCCAATAATAAAGCTGAAAATTAGGAAGTGACAATCCACCATTGAATTTGCATCTATGCAGTGTGGTTTTGCTGATTCTGGGTGATTTTCCACACCATATAAAGCCAGAAATAACTTGATCTAGTGTTTTAAAGAAATGTTTTGGCAGAAATAGTGGGAGAGAATTGAAGAAAAATAAGAACCTGGGTAAGACATTCATTTTAATTACATTGATTCTACCTATAAGTGAGAGAGGCAAACTATTCCATCTTTGGAGGTCCAATTTAATTTTAGAAATTAAAGGCAAAAAATTAGCATCAAAAAGAGAACTTAATGATCTTGTTACATTAACACCCAGATACTTAAAACCAGAGCTGCTCAATTTAAATGGTATGTCACAGTTCAAAAGCTTTAATGCAGCTGCGTTAATTGGATAACATTCACTTTTAGCAATATTTACTTTATAACCAGAAAATGATCCAAATCTCTGAAAAGCAGATAAAATTGATGAAATTGAAAGAGTAGGATTTGAAACATATAACAGTAAATCATCAGCATAAAGAGATAGTTTGAATTCAGAACCTAATCGGGAAAGCCCAGTAAAAATGTTAGATGTCCTTAAAAAAATTGAAAGCGGCTCAATGGCCAGAGCAAACAATAGGGGGGATAATGGACATCCTTGTCTTGTGCCACGAAAAAGTCTAAAAAAACTAGATTGAATACCATTAGAAGAGACACTAGCATGAGGAGAAATATAGAACAGACGTATCCAAGAAATAAATGCATCACCCAATCCAAACTTCCTTAAAACTGCAAATAAATAATCCCATTCAACTCTGTCAAACGCTTTCTCAGCGTCAATCGAGATAACTACTTCAGGTGTTTCAGTAGTGGTTTTGGAATAAATAATGTTTAAAAGTGTACGGATATCCACCTTATTCTTGGGGGTGTCACTGTAGAAGCGATAATGTGTCTTACTTCCGTTTGACCTCGGAAGTAGAATTTCTGCATTGGCTCCTCGTTGTATACTTGCTAATCTGTGCGCGTCGTTGAAGTTCTGTTAAAGTTCTGTTTTCTGTTATTTCGAGCTAATATTGTCACGAAGATGTCTTGCGGAGCTCGGGTACCTGTTGCGCTGTTCGTGGCTGAACGAATAATCAGACGAAGCTGAATTTGTGGCTGCAACTAGTGTGTGTTGAACAGGCTCTGAAAACAAAAACCCGCATCCTTCTTTGTGGCTGGGCTACGAGAAACCACCTGAAAAAAGACACTGTATCCTCCAGATGATCGAGAACACCAGGTATGATTTAAGAGACAGCTTTTAGTGTTATGATTTTATGTAGTCAGTGATTAAATGATACTAATATTTTCGTTCATAACTGGCAAATAAACACACGCACCTATATATGTATGCTGTGTGTGCGTTTATTTATATATACACACACATATATATATATATATATATATATATATATATATATAATATAGGTGTGTGTGTGTGTGCGTGCGTTTAGATATATATAATCTAGGTGTGTGTGTGTGTTTATATATACAGTATATATATAATATAGGTGTGTGTGTGTGCGTTTATTTATTATATATATATATATATATATATAATGTAGGTGTGTGTGTGTGCGTGCGTTTATTTACATATATATAATCTAGGTGTGTGTGTGTGTTCATAAATGAACCCTAATGTTTGTATAATGTACTTTTACTTTCAGATGGGCTTGATGAGAGTGTGGAGCTGCTCAACACCACCAGTCACATGCAGCATGACTGTTGGAATGTGGATTGACATAATGTCAGAACAAACCAACAACCTTATTCTATGGTTGCCCCGTGAAACAATTAAAGCAACATGTTTTGCAGAAAGCTAAAAACTTGGACTCCAGAAGTGAATCATACATGCAAATAACACTGTGAAATATTTATTGGCTGTTTCTCCCTCTGGAATAATCATGTTTATTTCAGATGCTTATGGTGGTAAATGCAGTGACAGGTATATAACACAGAACTCTGGGTTTCTGGACTATCTGCGTGCTGGAGATGAGGTGATGGGTGATCGTGGTTTCACAGTGAGGGACCTGCTGCAAGAGTATGGTGTCAATGTAATCGTTCCAGCATTCACACGCAAAGGATGCCAGCTTATTTCAAGTGAGAAGACATTAAATGTAAACATTTTTCTCAAACATGTACAGTACTGGTGTACTTGCTGTAAACGTAACACAACTCTTAACATGTTTTTTAAAGGATGCAATGTTAACTATATTACATTAGAAAAGTATTTGCTAAAATGATTCATTTGTTATGTACAATAGTTGACTGTTAACCTTCTTACAAGGTTAGTTTTTTGTGTGCACTATATCAGTTAATTTTGGATTAAACTACTGTTTCTATCTAAATGTCACTTATTTCATTATCAAGTTTTTAAAGATCGTTTCCTGTCTATTTCATTATTTGTTTTCATTTACTGTATTTTATTAAAAGTTCTCAAGGTGCTTCATTTGTGAATCAGTAAAGTATTTGTCAAAAGAAATGTCAAGCTCCAGGTGCTCAGTTGGTGTCCAGATAAACATCTTGCAGCTCAAAAGTCCAAAGCATTGTTAACTGGACCTGGAGATGTGGATTATTAATGCTTAGACTGGACTCTATGTTTGCCTTAAGGTAAATAAGAAAGTGTCCCAGCTCTCTTAAAAAAAAAAAACGAAGAGGAAGTTACTTTTGTCAAAACCACAGAAGAAGAAGTTACTTCCGGGACGAAAGTAAACAAATGCGCCAAAAATGGACCCGCTGGAGTTTTTACTGCACTACTGCACTCCCTGATTGAGCTACAGGCAAGCAACGCATGCTTTTAGTCTTTTCTATTCGCAGTATGAGAGCGCTGGAAAAGGAAACACGTAGAGGAGGGGTGCGCTGCCGCGCACATGCGCAGTCAGGACAGCTTGCACGGTCCGATAAAAGGAACAGATAAAGTGTTTACATGCACACCGATCTGGTTACTGATCGGCGTAAACCACCTGTTTCGATCTGATCACAAATTAGGTCGGATCACGCCGAATACACAAAAAATAACCCGAACGGGGTGTTTACATGACGCACTTTTGTTCCGATCGGCCGTTTGATCCGATTACTTATGTCCATGTAAACATAGCTACAATGGATCAACCAGTTTGCTGCTGACAGCTGAAACCAGCTGCTCACGTGATCAAGGAGGACCATCAGCCTAACAATGGATCGTTAGCACCTTGATGGTTGTTTGCTATTCACAGAGGGCTGAGTGATACTAGCAATAACAGCATTGTAAGAAGGGGACAGTTGAACCTGGAGGCCTCCACCTGGACGGTTTCTTTTCACAAAGATGGCCTCCTTTACTCCTCTCTCAAACCATTGTTCCTCTCTATCAAGGATGTGAACATCTTCATCCCTGAAAGAGTGACCTCTGGCCTGGAGATGAGTGTAGACTGCAGAGTCCTGACCTGATGATGTTGATCTTCTGTGCTGGGCCATCCTTTTGGCCAGTGGCTCATGCTTTTATTTATTTTTATACAAATGTATTGTTTACTTGACACATTTTCAAAATAAACATTTTATAAGTCTTTTTTGTAAAAAATATTATTTGTTTAGTGAAGTCAAGAAAGACACTTTTTTATATAAAGCAAGTGTTTACCTCAGGACGGAGGTTGAGGAGCATCAAACGTAGAACCACTAGACTGAGGAACAGCTTCTACCCTGAGGCTGTTAGACTCATGAATAAATAAATAATAAGAATGATCACTGCAAAATATCACATCATGCTGATGCTGATCTGTTTTCTTGTTGCTGTGTTCATTTGTGACCATCTGCTCATACAGACTCATGTTCGTGCTGCTGTTTATAATGATGTTTTTCCACTACATTAGGGCTTAGTGTATTACTAGTTGATGTTTTCTTAGTTAATCCTAGATGTTATTACTGTTTTTCTCTTGCATTTTTTGTTGGATGTAACTGGGACCCCGTGTACATAATCTCGTTTTCATCACATGTACCACATGCGGTGCAAATGACAATAAAGACTCTCTGACTCTGACTCTCTGTTTCTTTATTCATTCAACCTTCATTTATGATATTGAAATCAAGAAATACTACCTTATTTTTTATCAAAAGTATTTATGTTTAATAGTCGAACCTCGGATTCAGGAGGAGCAGTGTGGTTTTCGTCCTGGTCGTGGAACACTAGACCAGCTCTACACCCTCAACAGGGTCCTGGAGGGTGCGTGGGAGTTTGCCCAACCAGTTTACATGTGCTTTGTGGACTTGGAAAAGGCATTCGACCGCGTCCCTCGGGGGGTTCTGTGGGGGGTACTCCGGGAGTATGGGGTACCAGGCCCTTTGATATGGGCTGTTAGGTCCCTGTACGACCGGTGTCAGAGCTTGGTCCGCATCGCTGGCAGTAAGTCAGGCTCGTTTCCGGTGAGAGTTGGACTCCGCCAAGGTTGCCCTTTGTCACCGATTCTGTTCATAACTTTTATGGACAGAATTTCTAGGCGCAGCCAAGGTGTTGAGAGGATCCGTTTTGGTGGCCTTAGAATCGCTTCTCTGTTTTTTGCAGATGATGTGGTCCTATTGGCTTCATCAGTTCGTGATCTACAGCTTTCGCTGGAGCGGTTTGCAGCTGAATGTGATGCGGCCGGGATGAGGATCAGTTCCTCCAAATCCGAGGCCATGGTCTTGAGCCGGAAAAGGGTAGCATGCCTTCTCCAGGTCGGGGAGGAGGTCCTTCCCCAAGTGGAGGAGTTTAAGTATCTCGGGATCTTGTTCACGAATGAGGGAAAACTGGAGCGTGAGATCGATAGGCGGATAGGTGCAGCGTCCGCAGTGAAGCGGGCGCTGTACCGGTCTGTCGTGGTGAAGAGAGAGCTGAGTCAAAAGGCAAAGCTCTCAATTTACCGATCGATCTACGTTCCCACCCTCATCTATGGTCATGAGCTTTGGGTTATGACCGAAAGAACAAGATCTCGGATACAAGCGGCTGAAATGAGTTTTCTCCGCAGGGTGTCTGGACTCTCCCTTAGAGATAGGGTGAGAAGCTCAGTCATCCGGGAGGGACTCGGAGTAGAGCCGCTGCTTCTCCACATCGAGAGGAGCCAGTTGAGGTGGCTCGGGCATCTGGTTAGGATGCCTCCTGGACGCCTCCCTGGTGAGGTGTTCCGGGCATGTCCCACCGGGAGGAGACCCAGAGGAAGACCCAGGACACGCTGGAGGGACTATGTTTCTCGGCTGGCCTGGGAACGCCTTGGGATTCCCCCAGAGGAGCTGCTCCAAGTGGCTGGGGAGAGGGAAGTCTGGGCCTCCCTACTTAGGCTGCTACCCCCGCGACCCGACCCCGGATAAGCGGAAGAAAATGGATGGATGGATTTATGTTTAATGAACTCAGACTATTTTAGGTTTTATAAAAACAAGTATTTATGTTTAATGAAGTCAAGAAAGACTACTGTATTTTGTTTTTTGAATATTTTTTATTAGTAATTATTTTATTAAAACATTTAAATTTTTTATGTATTGTGACAGAGGGTTCTTGTCAGCGGCTGCTGAAAGTAACTAATAAAGTAACTTAGTAATCTAACTTAGTTACTTTCCAAATCAAGTAATCAGTAACTTAACTAAGTTACTTTTCCCAAGGACTAATCAGTAACTTAACTAAGTTACTTTTTCAATGTAACTATGCCATCACTGGGAATGACTGTTGTTGTGAAGAAGAGAAAAAGAGTAAAATCAGAGAAGAAGACCAAATGGTGGAAACTAAAGAAGGAAGAATGTTGTGAGAAATTCAGAGACGAGCTGTTAAAGGCTCTGGGTGGTAAGAAAGAGCTTCCAAGTGACTGGGCTACTACAGCAACAGTAATTAGAGAGACGGGTAGGAAGGTACTTGGTGTGTCATCTGGACAGAGAATGGATGATAAGGAAACCTGGTGGTGGAACAGTGAAGTGCAAGACGCCATTCAAAGAAAGAGATTAGCCAAGAAGAAACATGACAGTAAGAGGACTGAAGAGAGGAGACAGGAATATAAGAAGATGGGACATAGAGCTAAGAGAGGAGACAGGAATATAAGAAGATAATAATAATAATAATGAATTCAATTTATAATGCACTTTTCATTAGTGAAAATCTCAAAGTGCTACACACATTGAATGCTACACACATTCATACACCAGTAGCGGCAGACTACCATGCAAGGTGCTTTCCAGTCCTACCGGGAGCAACTCGGGTTAAGTGTCTTGCCCAAGGACACAACGACACATGGTGTGGGGAACCGGGATTCGAACCGCCAACCTTCCGATCGGGGGACGACTGCCATTACCACTACACCATCTCGGCCGCCCCTGATGGAGAAGATGGGACATAGAGCTAAGAAGTAAGTAGCTAAGGCAAAGCAGAGGACGTACAATGAGTTGTATGGGAGACTGGACACTAAAGAGGGCGAGAAGGACTTGTACCGATTGGCAAGACAGAGGGATCAGGCTGGAAAGGATGTGCAGCAGGTTAGGCTTATTAAAGATGGGAATGGGAATGTTCTAACAAGTGAGGAGAGTGTGATGGGAAGATGGAAGGATTACTTTGAGGAGCTAATGAATGAAGAGAATGAAAGAGAAAGAAGAGTGGAGGTCATAGAAACTGTGGACCAGGAAGTGGGAAAGATTAGTGAGGGTGAAGTCCGGAAAGCTCTGAAAAGAATGAAGAAGGGGAAGGCAGTAGGACCTGATGACATACCAGTGGAGGTTTGGAAATGTCTTGGAGAGATGGCAGTGAGGTTTTTGACTCAAATATTTAATGGAATATTTGAGGGTGAGAAAATGCCTGAAGAATGGAGAAGAAGTGTGCTGGTGCCCATTTTTAAGAACAAGGGTGATGTACAGAGTTGTAGCAACTACAGGGGAATTAAGTTGATGAGCCACACGATGAAGATCTGGGAGAGAGTTGTGGAAGCAAGACTTAGACAAGAGGTGACTATCTGTGAGCAGCAGTATGGTTTCATGCCAAGAAAGAGCACCACAGATGCCATCTTTGCTTTGAGGATGTTGATAGAGAAGTACAGAGAGGGTCAGAAAGAACTCCATTGTGTGTTTGTGGATTTAGAAAAAGCATATGACAGGGTGCCAAGAGAGGAGGTGTGGTATTGCATGAGGAAATCTGGAGTGGCAGAAAAGTATGTTAGACTGGTACAGGACATGTATGAGGACAGCAGGACAGTGGTGAGATGTGCTGTAGGAGTCAAGTCAAGTCAAATTTATTTATATAGCACAGTTAGAACAGATAAACTGTTATCAAGGAGTGACAGATAGCTTCAAGTTGGAGGTGGGATTGCATCAAGGATCGGCTCTGAGCCCCTTCTTGTTTGCTCTGGTGATGGATTGACTAACAGATGAGGTCAGGCAGGAGTTTGCAGATTACATCGTGATCTGTGGTGAGAACAGGGAACAAGTGGAAGAGAACTTGGAGAGGTGGAGGTATGCACTTGAAAGAAGAGGAATGAAAGTCAGCCATAGTAAGACAGAGTACATGTGTGTGAATGAGAGGGAGGCCAGTGGAACAGTGAGGCTACAAGGAGCAGAGGTCACAAAGGTGCAGGACTTCAAGTACTTGGGGTCCACTGTCCAGGAAAATGGGAAATGTGGGAAAGAAGTGAAAAAGAGAGTCCAGGCAGGATGGAGTGGATGGAGAAAAGTTTCAGGAGTGATTTGTGACAAAAAGGTGTCAGCAAAGGTCAAAGGAAAAGTTTACAAGACAGTGGTGAGACCAGCTATATTGTATGGTCTGGAGACGGTGTCATTGACAAAAAGACAGGAGAAAGAACTGGAAGTGGCAGAAATGAAGATGCTGAGGTTCTCCTTAGGAGTGACAAGGATGGATAAGATCAGGAATGAGATCATCAGAGGTACAGCACATGTTGAACAACTGGGAGATAAAGTTAGGGAGGCCAGACTGAGATGGTTTGGACATGTCCAGAGGAGGGACAGTGGGTATATTGGTAGAAGGATGTTAGAAATGCAGCTGCCAGGAAAAAGACAAAGAGGGAGACCAAAGAGGAGATATATGGATGCAGTTAGAGAGGACATGAAGGTAGTTGGAGTGAGAACAGAGGATGCAGAGGACACAGTGAGGTGTAGGAGGATGACTCGCTGTGGCGAACCCTGAAAAGGGAAAAGCCAAAAGAAGAAGAAGAAGAAGGTTTCAAACTTGGCCATTTGGTTCAAAAGGCATGGGGGATGAAAAGTTATCCTAACGGTTTGTTTCGGAGCATGCTGAAGCGGCAGGGCCAGACCTCAAAGTTTGACATCTCACCATGAAAAACGAAACGCTAATAGCACCTATGAAAACTGTCTGAGACATCAAACCTACAATGATTGATCCACATCATGTCCCCTGAGAGACTGAATGGTCAAATCATGACATCACTTAAGCCACGCCCCCTGACAACAGGAAGTGTAAAGTTTTACAGTGAACGGTCCCTATCTGACCCCTGTTACCTAATCAGCATGATACAGTAGTGTGTTCAGTGACCAACGACATGTTGGTGTAACTGCTTTTCAACACTGACGGTTTTGGGTGGAGCATGTGGGCGTCACGAAGTGGCGAAGTAAGACCTAACGCCATTGCCATACTTTTGGCTCTAAATTCCAAAGATTTGAACCAAGGTGCACCAAAATCAGTATGATTGCTCATTATCCACCCCTTGAACAGGAATCCATGATAATTGGCCAATAGCCTTACAGCGCACCCTAGAATATTTCAAAACCTCAGCCCCAAGCCATTTTTCACCAATAATTCTGAAACTCGGTGTACATCTATATCTTCTCACAACCTATGAAAAAGTCTCTTGGAGCCCTGGGTCCAAAACCAACAGAAAGTCGGCCATTTTGGGTGAAAGGGTCATTTTTGGGCGTTTCTATTTGCGAATTTTAACAAACTAGGGATTTTGAAGGATTGCCTTTAATATGCCCTTAACACATTGGGGAGTAATAGTTATCAAAAGCTTGCGTTTTCATATATGCTAAAGGGGCGTGGCTAGGTCTCAAAGTTGTGTTTCACGCAGAATAAATTTCCAGATGCTATAACTTTCACATTGAAAGACCGAAATGGACCACACTTTGCAAGAGTCATCCCTGTTGGATGCCCGACAATCCTCGGAGGTCATATTCTGACATCATCAAAGCCCTGACCCCTCAAAACAGGAAGTCACTTTTTTGACTTGGAATACTCCCTCTCTATCACCCTTGGGCCTTGACCTAATCAGGATGATCCTATGTTAGAAGACACATAACAAGTTGGTCTGACTTACTTTAAATTACAAAAAGTTTTCGCTGGACAATGTGGGCGTGATGACGTAACGATTTCAGAAGTGACGCCATTGCATGTCCAAAACATGCAACGTTTGGCTCTAAATTCCACAGATTAGAACCGAAGTGCACCAAAACCACTATAATCGATTATTATCCACCCCTTGAACAGGAATCCATGATAAGTGGCCAATAGCCTCCACAGTGTCCCCTACATTATTCCTACAGTTATAGCTCAGTGATGTAACATCTGATTTGCACCAGATTTAGTGTGCGTCATCAGTGAGCACTTCTAGACCCATTGATGTTGTGGTTTAACTTGTGACTCCAGAGCGCCCCCTACATTATTCCAATAGTTATATCTCAGTAATACATCATCCGATCTGAACGAGTAACAGGACAGTCCAGATCCAGTAACAGGACAGTCCAGATCCAGTAACAGAACAGTCCAGATCCAGTAACAAGACAGTCCAGATCCAGTAACAGTCCAGTCCAGATCCAGTAACAGAACAGTCCAGATCCAGTAACAGGACAGTCCAGATCCAGTAACAGTCCAGTCCAGATCCAGTAACAGAACAGTCCAGATCCAGTAACAGGACAGTCCAGATCCAGTAACAGAACAGTCCAGATCCAGTAACAGAACAGTCCAGATCCAGTAACAGGACAGTCCAGATCCAGTAACAGAACAGTCCAGATCCAGTAACAGGACAGTCCAGATCCAGTAACAGGACAGTCCAGATCCAGTAACTGTACAGTCCAGATCCAGTAACAGGACAGTCCAGATCCAGTAACAGGACAGTCCAGATCCAGTAACTGTACAGTCCAGATCCAGTAACAGGACAGTCCAGATCCAGTAACAGGACAGTCCAGATCCAGTAACAGGACAGTCCAGATCCAGTAACTGTACAGTCCAGATCCAGTAACAGGACAGTCCAGATCCAGTAACAGGACAGTCCAGATCCAGTAACTGTACAGTCCAGATCCAGTAACAGGACAGTCAAGATCCAGTAACAGGACAGTCCAGATCCAGTAACTGTACAGTCCAGATCCAGTAACAGAACAGTCCAGATCCAGTAACTGTACAGTCCAGATCCAGTAACAGGACAGTCCAGATCCAGTAACAGGACAGTCCAGATCCAGTAACTGTACAGTCCAGATCCAGTAACAGGACAGTCCAGATCCAGTAACAGAACAGTCCAGATCCAGTAACAGAACAGTCCAGATCCAGTAACAGGACAGTCCAGATCCAGTAACAGAACAGTCCAGATCCAGTAACAGGACAGTCCAGATCCAGTAACAGGACAGTCCAGATCCAGTAACAGGACAGTCCAGATCCAGTAACAGGACAGTCCAGATCCAGTAACAGGACAGTCCAGATCCAGTAACAGGACAGTCCAGATCCAGTAACAGGACAGTCCAGATCCAGTAACAGAACAGTCCAGATCCAGTAACAGAACAGTCCAGATCCAGTAACAGAACAGTCCAAATCCAGTAACAGAACAGTCCAGATCCAGTAACAGAACAGTCCAGATCCAGTAACAGAACAGTCCAGATCCAATAACAGAACAGTCCAGTAAAAGAACAGTCCAGATCCAGTAACAGAACAGTCCAGATCCAGTAACAGGACAGTCCAGATCCAGTAACAGTCCAGTCCAGATCCAGTAGCATAACAGTCCAGATCCAGTAACAGGACAGTCCAGATCCAGTAACAGAACAGTCCAGATCCAGTAACAGGACAGTTCAGATCCAGTAACAGAACAGTCCAAATCCAGTAACAGGACAGTTCAGATCCAGTAACAGCACAGTCCAGATCCAGTAACAGGACAGTCCAGATCCAGTAACTGTACAGTCCAGATCCAGTAACAGGACAGTCCAGATCCAGTAAAAGAACAGTCCAGATCCAGTAACTGTACAGTCCAGATCCAGTAACAGGACAGTCCAGATCCAGTAAAAGAACAGTCCAAATTCCAGTAACAGGACAGTCCAGATCCAGTAACAGAACAGTCCAGATCCAGTAACAGAACAGTCCAGATCCAGTAACAGGACAGTCCAGATCCAGTAACATAACAGTCCAGATCCAGTAACAGGACAGTCCAGATCCAGTAACTGTACAGTCCAGATCCAGTAACAGGACAGTCCAGATCCAGTAAAAGAACAGTCCAAATCCAGTAACAGGACAGTCCAGATCCAGTAACAGAACAGTCCAGATCCAGTAACAGAACAGTCCAGATCCAGTAACAGGACAGTCCAGATCCAGTAACAGAACAGTCCAGATCCAGTACAGACAGGACAGTCCAGATCCAGTAACAGGACAGTCCAGATCCAGTAACAGGACAGTCCAGATCCAGTAACTGTACAGTCCAGATCCAGTAACAGGACAGTCCAGATCCAGTAACTGTACAGTCCAGATCCAGTAGCAGGACAGTCCAGATCCAGTAACAGGACAGTCCAGATCCAGTAACAGGACAGTCCAGATCCAGTAACTGTACAGTCCAGATCCAGTAACAGGACAGTCCAGATCCAGTAACAGGACAGTCCAGATCCAGTAACTGTACAGTCCAGATCCAGTAACAGGACAGTCCAGATCCAGTAACAGGACAGTCCAGATCCAGTAACTGTACAGTCCAGATCCAGTAACAGAACAGTCCAGATCCAGTAACTGTACAGTCCAGATCCAGTAACAGGACAGTCCAGATCCAGTAACTGTACAGTCCAGATCCAGTAACTGTACAGTCCAGATCCAGTAACAGGACAGTCCAGATCCAGTAACAGAACAGTCCAAATCCAGTAACATCACAGTCCAGATCCAGTAACAGGACAGTCCAGATCCAGTAACAGAACAGTCCAGATCCAGTAACAGGACAGTCCAGATCCAGTAACAGGACAGTCCAGATCCAGTAACAGGACAGTCCAGATCCAGTAACAGGACAGTCCAGATCCAGTAACAGGACAGTCCAGATCCAGTAACAGGACAGTCCAGATCCAGTAACAGGACAGTCCAGATCCAGTAACAGGACAGTCCAGATCCAGTAACAGGACAGTCCAGATCCAGTAACAGAACAGTCCAGATCCAGTAACAGAACAGTCCAAATCCAGTAACAGAACAGTCCAGATCCAGTAACAGGACAGTCCAGATCCAGTAACAGAACAGTCCAGATCCAGTAACAGAACAGTCCAGCTCCAATAACAGTCCAGATCCAGTAACAGAACAGTCCAGATCCAGTAACAGAAGAGTCCAGATCCAGTAACAGGACAGTCCAGATCCAGTAACAGTCCAGTCCAGATCCAGTAGCATAACAGTCCAGATCCAGTAACAGGACAGTCCAGATCCAGTAACAGAACAGTCCAGATCCAGTAACAGGACAGTTCAGATCCAGTAACAGAACAGTCCAAATCCAGTAACAGAACAGTCCAGATCCAGTAACAGGACAGTCTAGATCCAGTAACAGGACAGTCCAGATCCAGTAACAGAATAGTCCAGATCCAGTAACAGGACAGTCCAGATCCAGTAACAGAACAGTCCAGATCCAGTAACAGGACAGTCCAGATCCAGTAACAGTCCAGTCCAGATCCAGTAACAGAACAGTCCAGATCCAGTAACAGGACAGTCCAGATCCAGTAACAGTCCAGTCCAGATCCAGTAACAGAACAGTCCAGATCCAGTAACAGGACAGTCCAGATCCAGTAACAGAACAGTCCAGATCCAGTAACAGAACAGTCCAGATCCAGTAACAGGACAGTCCAGATCCAGTAACAGAACGGTCCAGATCCAGTAACAGGACAGTCCAGATCCAGTAACAGGACAGTCCAGATCCAGTAACTGTACAGTCCAGATCCAGTAACAGGACAGTCCAGATCCAGTAACAGGACAGTCCAGATCCAGTATTTGTACAGTCCAGATCCAGTAGCAGGAGAGTCCAGATCCAGTAACAGGACAGTCCAGATCCAGTAAGAGGACAGTCCAGATCCAGTAACTGTACAGTCCAGATCCAGTAACAGGACAGTCCAGATCCAGTAACAGGACAGTCCAGATCCAGTAACAGGACAGTCCAGATCCAGTAACAGGACAGTCCAGATCCAGTAACAGGACAGTCCAGATCCAGTAACAGAACAGTCCAGATCCAGTAACAGGACAGTCCAGATCCAGTAACAGGACAGTCCAGATCCAGTAACAGGACAGTCCAGATCCAGTAACAGGACAGTCCAGATCCAGTAACAGGACAGTTCAGATCCAGTAACAGGACAGTCCAGATCCAGTAACAGGACAGTCCAGATCCAGTAACAGGACAGTCCAGATCCAGTAACAGGACAGTCCAGATCCAGTAACAGGACAGTCCAGATCCAGTAACAGGACAGTCCAGATCCAGTAACAGGACAGTCCAGATCCAGTAACAGGACAGTCCAGATCCAGTAACTGTACAGTCCAGATCCAGTAACAGGACAGTCCAGATCCAGTAACAGAACAGTCCAGATCCAGTAACAGGACAGTCCAGATCCAGTAACAGAACAGTCCAGATCCAGTAACAGAACAGTCCAGATCCAGTAACAGGACAGTCCAGATCCAGTAACAGAACAGTCCAGATCCAGTAACAGGACAGTCCAGATCCAGTAACTGTACAGTCCAGATCCAGTAACAGGACAGTCCAGATCCAGTAAAAGAACAGTCCAGATCCAGTAACAGGACAGTCCAGATCCAGTAAAAGAACAGTCCAGATCCAGTAACAGAACAGTCCAGATCCAGTAACAGGACAGTCCAGATCCAGTAACAGAACAGTCCAGATCCAGTAACAGGACAGTCCAGATCCAGTAACAGGACAGTCCAGATCCAGTAACAGGACAGTCCAGATCCAGTAACAGGACAGTCCAGATCCAGTAACAGGACAGTCCAGATCCAGTAACAGGACAGTCCAGATCCAGTAACTGTACAGTCCAGATCCAGTAACAGGACAGTCCAGATCCAGTAACAGAACAGTCCAGATCCAGTAACAGGACAGTCCAGATCCAGTAACAGAACAGTCCAGATCCAGTAACAGAACAGTCCAGATCCAGTAACAGGACAGTCCAGATCCAGTAACAGGACAGTCCAGATCCAGTAACAGGACAGTCCAGATCCAGTAACAGGACAGTCCAGATCCAGTAACAGGACAGTCCAGATCCAGTAACAGGACAGTCCAGATCCAGTAACAGGACAGTCCAGATCCAGTAACAGAACAGTCCAGATCCAGTAACAGGACAGTCCAGATCCAGTAACAGAACAGTCCAGATCCAGTAACAGGACAGTCCAGATCCAGTAACAGGACAGTCCAGATCCAGTAACAGAACAGTCCAGATCCAGTAACAGGACAGTCCAGATCCAGTAACAGGACAGTCCAGATCCAGTAACAGAACAGTCCAGATCCAGTAACAGGACAGTCCAGATCCAGTAACAGGACAGTCCAGATCCAGTAACAGAACAGTCCAGATCCAGTAACAGGACAGTCCAGATCCAGTAACAGGACAGTCCAGATCCAGTAACAGGACAGTCCAGATCCAGTAACAGGACAGTCCAGATCCAGTAACAGTACAGTCCAGATCCAGTAACAGGACAGTCCAGATCCAGTAACAGGACAGTCCAGATCCAGTAACAGGACAGTCCAGATCCAGTAACAGGACAGTCCAGATCCAGTAACAGGACAGTCCAGATCCAGTAACAGGACAGTCCAGATCCAGTAACAGAACAGTCCAGATCCAGTAACAGGACAGTCCAGATCCAGTAACAGGACAGTCCAGATCCAGTAACAGGACAGTCCAGATCCAGTAACAGGACAGTCCAGATCCAGTAACAGGACAGTCCAGATCCAGTAACAGGACAGTCCAGATCCAGTAACAGGACAGTCCAGATCCAGTAACAGGACAGTCCAGATCCAGTAACAGGACAGTCCAGATCCAGTAACAGGACAGTCCAGATCCAGTAACAGGACAGTCCAGATCCAGTAACAGGACAGTCCAGATCCAGTAACAGGACAGTCCAGATCCAGTAACAGGACAGTCCAGATCCAGTAACAGGACAGTCCAGATCCAGTAACAGGACAGTCCAGATCCAGTAACAGAACAGTCCAGATCCAGTAACAGAACAGTCCAGATCCAGTAACAGGACAGTCCAGATCCAGTAACAGAACAGTCCAGATCCAGTAACAGAACAGTCCAGATCCAGTAACAGGACAGTCTAGATCCAGTAACAGGACAGTCCAGATCCAGTAACAGAATAGTCCAGATCCAGTAACAGGACAGTCCAGATCCAGTAACAGAACAGTCCAGATCCAGTAACAGGACAGTCCAGATCCAGTAACAGTCCAGTCCAGATCCAGTAACAGAACAGTCCAGATCCAGTAACAGGACAGTCCAGATCCAGTAACAGTCCAGTCCAGATCCAGTAACAGAACAGTCCAGATCCAGTAACAGGATAGTCCAGATCCAGTAACAGAACAGTCCAGATCCAGTAACAGAACAGTCCAGATCCAGTAACAGGACAGTCCATATCCAGTAACAGAACGGTCCAGATCCAGTAACAGGACAGTCCAGATCCAGTAACAGGACAGTCCAGATCCAGTAACTGTACAGTCCAGATCCAGTAACAGGACAGTCCAGATCCAGTAACAGGACAGTCCAGATCCAGTATTTGTACAGTCCAGATCCAGTAGCAGGACAGTCCAGATCCAGTAACAGGACAGTCCAGATCCAGTAAGAGGACAGTCCAGATCCAGTAACTGTACAGTCCAGATCCAGTAACAGGACAGTCCAGATCCAGTAACAGGACAGTCCAGATCCAGTAACTGTACAGTCCAGATCCAGTAACAGGACAGTCCAGATCCAGTAACAGGACAGTCCAGATCCAGTAACTGTACAGTCCAGATCCAGTAACAGAACAGTCCAGATCCAGTAACTGTACAGTCCAGATCCAGTAACAGGACAGTCCAGATCCAGTAACAGGACAGTCCAGATCCAGTAACTGTACAGTCCAGATCCAGTAACAGGACAGTCCAGATCCAGTAACAGAACAGTCCAGATCCAGTAACAGAACAGTCCAGATCCAGTAACAGGACAGTCCAGATCCAGTAACAGAACAGTCCAGATCCAGTAACAGGACAGTCCAGATCCAGTAACAGGACAGTCCAGATCCAGTAACAGAACAGTCCAGATCCAG
Source organism: Garcialebias charrua (assembly GCA_038048925.1). Lineage (NCBI taxonomy): Eukaryota > Metazoa > Chordata > Actinopteri > Cyprinodontiformes > Rivulidae > Garcialebias > Garcialebias charrua. Next base: position 17,502 of record JBBPBX010055690.1, read on the forward strand.
TAACAGGACAGTCCAGATCCAGTAACAGGACAGTCCAGATCCAGTAACAGGACAGTCCAGATCCAGTAACAGGACAGTCCAGATCCAGTAACAGGACAGTCCAGATCCAGTAACAGGACAGTCCAGATCCAGTAACAGAACAGTCCAGATCCAGTAACAGAACAGTCCAAATCCAGTAACAGAACAGTCCAGATCCAGTAACAGGACAGTCCAGATCCAGTAACAGAACAGTCCAGATCCAGTAACAGAACAGTCCAGCTCCAATAACAGTCCAGATCCAGTAACAGAACAGTCCAGATCCAGTAACAGAAGAGTCCAGATCCAGTAACAGGACAGTCCAGATCCAGTAACAGTCCAGTCCAGATCCAGTAGCATAACAGTCCAGATCCAGTAACAGGACAGTCCAGATCCAGTAACAGAACAGTCCAGATCCAGTAACAGGACAGTTCAGATCCAGTAACAGAACAGTCCAAATCCAGTAACAGGACAGTTCAGATCCAGTAACAGCACAGTCCAGATCCAGTAACAGGACAGTCCAGATCCAGTAACTGTACAGTCCAGATCCAGTAACAGGACAGTCCAGATCCAGTAAAAGAACAGTCCAGATCCAGTAACTGTACAGTCCAGATCCAGTAACAGGACAGTCCAGATCCAGTAAAAGAACAGTCCAAATCCAGTAACAGGACAGTCCAGATCCAGTAACAGAACAGTCCAGATCCAGTAACAGAACAGTCCAGATCCAGTAACAGGACAGTCCAGATCCAGTAACATAACAGTCCAGATCCAGTAACAGGACAGTCCAGATCCAGTAACTGTACAGTCCAGATCCAGTAACAGGACAGTCCAGATCCAGTAAAAGAACAGTCCAAATCCAGTAACAGGACAGTCCAGATCCAGTAACAGAACAGTCCAGATCCAGTAACAGAACAGTCCAGATCCAGTAACAGGACAGTCCAGATCCAGTAACAGGACAGTCCAGATCCAGTAACTGTACAGTCCAGATCCAGTAGCAGGACAGTCCAGATCCAGTAACAGGACAGTCCAGATCCAGTAACAGGACAGTCCAGATCCAGTAACTGTACAGTCCAGATCCAGTAACAGGACAGTCCAGATCCAGTAACAGGACAGTCCAGATCCAGTAACTGTACAGTCCAGATCCAGTAACAGGACAGTCCAGATCCAGTAACAGGACAGTCCAGATCCAGTAACTGTACAGTCCAGATCCAGTAACAGAACAGTCCAGATCCAGTAACTGTACAGTCCAGATCCAGTAACAGTACAGTCCAGATCCAGTAACAGGACAGTCCAGATCCAGTAACTGTACAGTCCAGATCCAGTAACAGAACAGTCCAGATCCAGTAACAGGACAGTCCAGATCCAGTAACAGAACAGTCCAGATCCAGTAACAGAACAGTCCAGATCCAGTAACAGGACAGTCCAGATCCAGTAACAGTCCAGTCCAGATCCAGTAACAGAACAGTCCAGATCCAGTAACAGGACAGTCCAGATCCAGTAACAGAACAGTCCAGATCCAGTAACAGGACAGTCCAGATCCAGTAACAGGACAGTCCAGATCCAGTAACAGTACAGTCCAGATCCAGTAACAGAACAGTCCAGATCCAGTAACAGGACAGTCCAGATCCAGTAACAGGACAGTCCAGATCCAGTAACAGGACAGTCCAGATCCAGTAACAGGACAGTCCAGATCCAGTAACAGGACAGTCCAGATCCAGTAACAGGACAGTCCAGATCCAGTAACAGGACAGTCCAGATCCAGTAACAGGACAGTCCAGATCCAGTAACAGAACAGTCCAGATCCAGTAACAGAACAGTCCAGATCCAGTAACAGGACAGTCCAGATCCAGTAACAGAACAGTCCAGATCCAGTAACAGGACAGTCCAGATCCAGTAACAGGACAGTCCAGATCCAGTAACAGAACAGTCCAGATCCAGTAACAGAACAGTCCAGATCCAGTAACAGGACAGTCCAGATCCAGTAACAGAACAGTCCAGATCCAGTAACAGAACAGTCCAGATCCAGTAACAGGACAGTCCAGATCCAGTAACAGAACAGTCCAGATCCAGTAACAGAACAGTCCAGATCCAGTAACAGGACAGTCCAGATCCAGTAACAGAACAGTCCAGATCCAGTAACAGAACAGTCCAGATCCAGTAACAGGACAGTCCAGATCCAGTAACAGAACAGTCCAGATCCAGTAACAGGACAGTCCAGATCCAGTAACAGAACAGTCCAGATCCAGTAACAGGACAGTCCAGATCCAGTAACAGGAGTCCAGATCCAGTAACTGTACAGTCCAGATCCAGTAACAGGACAGTCCAGATCCAGTAACAGGACAGTCCAGATCCAGTAACTGTACAGTCCAGATCCAGTAACAGGACAGTCCAGATCCAGTAACAGGACAGTCCAGATCCAGTAACAGGACAGTCCAGATCCAGTAACTGTACAGTCCAGATCCAGTAACAGGACAGTCCAGATCCAGTAACAGGACAGTCCAGATCCAGTAACTGTACAGTCCAGATCCAGTAACAGAACAGTCCAGATCCAGTAACAGGACAGTCCAGATCCAGTAACAGAACAGTCCAGATCCAGTAACAGAACAGTCCAGATCCAGTAACAGGACAGTCCAGATCCAGTAACAGAACAGTCCAGATCCAGTAACAGGACAGTCCAGATCCAGTAACAGTCCAGTCCAGATCCAGTAACAGAACAGTCCAGATCCAGTAACAGGACAGTCCAGATCCAGTAACAGTCCAGTCCAGATCCAGTAACAGAACAGTCCAGATCCAGTAACAGGACAGTCCAGATCCAGTAACAGATCCAGTAACAGAACAGTCCAGATCCAGTAACAGGACAGTCCAGATCCAGTAACAGGACAGTCCAGATCCAGTAACAGTACAGTCCAGATCCAGTAACAGGACAGTCCAGATCCAGTAACAGGACAGTCCAGATCCAGTAACAGGACAGTCCAGATCCAGTAACTGTACAGTCCAGATCCAGTAACAGGACAGTCCAGATCCAGTAACAGGACAGTCCAGATCCAGTAACTGTACAGTCCAGATCCAGTAACAGGACAGTCCAGATCCAGTAACAGGACAGTCCAGATCCAGTAACTGTACAGTCCAGATCCAGTAACAGAACAGTCCAGATCCAGTAACTGTACAGTCCAGATCCAGTAACAGGACAGTCCAGATCCAGTAACAGGACAGTCCAGATCCAGTAACTGTACAGTCCAGATCCAGTAACAGGACAGTCCAGATCCAGTAACAGGACAGTCCAGATCCAGTAACAGAACAGTCCAGATCCAGTAACAGGACAGTCCAGATCCAGTAACAGAACAGTCCAGATCCAGTAACAGGACAGTCCAGATCCAGTAACAGAACAGTCCAGATCCAGTAACAGAACAGTCCAGATCCAGTAACAGGACAGTCCAGATCCAGTAACAGAACAGTCCAGATCCAGTAACAGGACAGTCCAGATCCAGTAACAGTACAGTCCAGATCCAGTAACAGAACAGTCCAGATCCAGTAACAGGACAGTCCAGATCCAGTAACAGTCCAGTCCAGATCCAGTAACAGAACAGTCCAGATCCAGTAACAGGACAGTCCAGATCCAGTAACAGTCCAGTCCAGATCCAGTAACAGAACAGTCCAGATCCAGTAACAGGACAGTCCAGATCCAGTAACAGAACAGTCCAGATCCAGTAACAGAACAGTCCAGATCCAGTAACAGAACAGTCCAGATCCAGTAACAGGACAGTCCAGATCCAGTAACAGGACAGTCCAGATCCAGTAACAGAACAGTCCAGATCCAGTAACAGGACAGTCCAGATCCAGTAACAGGACAGTCCAGATCCAGTAACAGAACAGTCCAGATCCAGTAACAGGACAGTCCAGATCCAGTAACAGGACAGTCCAGATCCAGTAACAGGACAGTCCAGATCCAGTAACAGGACAGTCCAGATCCAGTAACAGGACAGTCCAGATCCAGTAACAGGACAGTCCAGATCCAGTAACAGAACAGTCCAGATCCAGTAACAGAACAGTCCAGATCCAGTAACAGAACAGTCCAGATCCAGTAACAGACAGTCCAGATCCAGTAACAGGACAGTCCAGATCCAGTAACAGAACAGTCCAGATCCAGTAACAGAACAGTCCAGATCCAGTAACAGGACAGTCCAGATCCAGTAACAGGACAGTCCAGATCCAGTAACAGGACAGTCCAGATCCAGTAACAGGACAGTCCAGATCCAGTAACAGGACAGTCCAGATCCAGTAACAGGACAGTCCAGATCCAGTAACAGGACAGTCCAGATCCAGTAACAGGACAGTCCAGATCCAGTAACAGGACAGTCCAGATCCAGTAACAGAACAGTCCAGATCCAGTAACAGGACAGTCCAGATCCAGTAACAGGACAGTCCAGATCCAGTAACAGGACAGTCCAGATCCAGTAACAGGACAGTCCAGATCCAGTAACAGGACAGTTCAGATCCAGTAACAGAACAGTCCAGATCCAGTAACAGGACAGTTCAGATCCAGTAACAGGACAGTCCAGATCCAGTAACAGGACAGTCCAGATCCAGTAACAGGACAGTCCAGATCCAGTAACAGGACAGTCCAGATCCAGTAACAGGACAGTCCAGATCCAGTAACAGGACAGTCCAGATCCAGTAACAGGACAGTCCAGATCCAGTAACAGGACAGTCCAGATCCAGTAACAGGACAGTCCAGATCCAGTAACAGGACAGTCCAGATCCAGTAACAGGACAGTCCAGATCCAGTAACAGGACAGTCCAGATCCAGTAACAGGACAGTTCAGATCCAGTAACAGAACAGTCCAGATCCAGTAACAGGACAGTCCAGATCCAGGAACAGAACAGTCCAGATCCAGTAACAGGACAGTCCAGATCCAGTAACAGGACAGTCCAGATCCAGTAACAGGGTGCAGACTGACAGCAGTCTGGGTTTCCCATGCCTCTGCTGCAGCTGGAACATTTCTCCTCAGAGGTGATGAGGTTTCACTTCCAGTCAGGACTTGTTGTCTTCAGTCTCCTCTGGGTGTCACACGCCTCAGCAGATAAGTTTTTGTTGTCTTCATTAATCAAAGGTGAGCAGGTGTAAACTCTTGTCTTAACGTTTTGAGATGACCATTAATCCCAGTGGTTCTGTCTGTTCCGGTTCCAGGACTGTGGGTCCGCTGCAGTCCTGAACCCAGACCCGGGACCTGTCAGCAGGACAAAGCTCACCTGTTCTCTTCAGGTGATCAGCATCTTTCTCCCGTGGATACGAACTTTGGCACAACACCGGACTGAGAAGACCGCGGCGATGCTGCTTCCTACCCGCGTCCTGCTGCTGCTGCACCTGGTCCTGCTGGTCCCGGACTGTCCTGCTGGGCCGACCCTGGTCCGGAAGAAGGCCACCAGGACTTGTTCGGACCTGCCGGATGAGGTTTTGGAGCAGATGTTCGGGCGGCTCTCGGTGGGAGTGATGAGCGCGTTTC
>JBBPBX010055692.1:0-23019 GCA_038048925.1 Garcialebias charrua
CTCGATGCTGACCAGCTGGGCTGCAGCGGTGTAACAGCAGAGAAGCCTGGTCCGCGTGCACCTGTGTCTTCATGATGGGAGCACAGGATGACACGGGCTAAGTCTGGATTTTTGGCGTAAGACGGAAACTGCATGCTAACGCTACGCCGCATACCCGTTTATCGACATGAGACTGAACAAGCGTACATACTGGTCCATAAAACATGCACAGAACTTTATTTACAAACAGTTAGCTAACATTACACCACGCATTCATCTATAAACACATACCTGTACAGTATTTACTGTACTGTTCGGAGTGCGTTCGTAAGTCCGAATTGCCGAAAGTCGAGGACTACCTGTATATGTGTATGTATATACTGTACAGCTAACCCCCTACCTACGACTCCATCGACCTACGGCAACCCGGACCTACGAACGTATCATATTTAATAAAAATATGAAATTATAAAAAAATAATAATAATTATGTGTGTGTTTAAAGGTATTGTGACATGATTTTGTAAATTTGAATATTTGTCAGAACATATATATCTTATATCATTGAGCTCTGGTCGTTTTTGCATAATAAATTATAAACATATTAAAATTTTATTCGAAATTATGCTAAATTTTTCTCTGGTATTTGCTGGGATACGCCCCTGAAATTCCGCGCATTTCCGCAATACGTCATCACCAGTCGTCGTCACCAGTCATCAACGTCACAACGGGCAGAAGGCAGAGCCTTGCCCGTTTATTAGGTGTGTTAACTGCTTGCCATACTATTCATTTCCTGAAGGATCGCCTTTTATTTGTGTAACTTGAAAAATGCCGTCACGTTGTAGTGCATTTGTGTGTTCTAATATCAGCAGTGAACAAGTGAGCCTTCACAAATTTCCAAAAGATGACAAACTTTGTCAAGAATGGACCAGACAAAGACCGGTGGGTTCCAGGAGTCCTATGTCTGCAGCGACCATTTCACTGCCGATTGTTTTCAGCACCTGGTATAAAAGAATCTTTAGGATTACCAGTAAGATTCAGAAGACTTTTAAAACCGGATGCTATTCCTACTATTTTTAAAAGAAAATCTACAGAAGAAAGTCCCACAGGAGCTACCATGTCGAAACAACGCAGGGACCATCGGAAGACTGTCCAGGAGATGAGTAAGTCTTTGTGTAAACATAATCGGAGGTGTGTAGTGTTTTAGATTATAAACTATTTATTTTACGTGAGTTCATGTTGTTTTACTTTATACACTTTGAGTGTATAAAGCCAATTATCACGGCAGATTATGTTTGTTCGCTGCTAACAAGCTAGCCGAATCAGATAGCTAACACAGGCCACGTTGCTAATGATGTATTTTTAAATTATGTCTGCGCCATCAGGTAACATCTGTAGTTTCCTTCTATTCGGGGAGGGATATTAATGAGAGTTTTGGATGATTTACTGTCTTAAAATGATATATCGCTGACGCAACCGGTAATAAAATGTAGAACCACTAGACTGAGGAACAGCTTCTACCCTGAGGCTGTCAGACTCATGAATAAATAAATAATAAGAATAAACACTGCAAAATGTCACATCATGCTGATACTGATCTGTTTCTTGTTGCTGCGTTCATCTGTGACCATCTGCTCATGTTCGTGCTGCTGTTTATAATGATGTTTTTCTACTACATTAGGGCTTAGTGTATTACTAGCTGATGTCTCTCTTAGTTAATCCTAGATGTTATTATTGTTTTTCTCTTGCATTTGTTGTTGGATGTAACTGGGACCCTGTGTACATAATCTCGTTTTCAACACATGTACTACATGCGGTGCAAATGACAATAAATTCTCTCTGACTCTGACTCTGATAAGCCGACATAGCAGCTAACAAACATTAGCCGAGTGCCCGGAGCAAACACGTTGCTAATGATGTATTTTTAAATTATGTCTGCGCCATCAGGTAATTCTTTTTATTCGGGGAGGGATATTAATGAGAGTTTTGGATGATTTACTGTCTTAAAATGATATATCGCTGACGCAACCGGTAATAAGCCGACATAGCAGCTAACAAACATTAGCCGAGTGCCCGGAGCAAACACGTTGCTAATGATGTATTTTTAAATTATGTCTGCCGATCAGGTAATTCTTTTTATTCGGGGAGGGATATTAATGAGAGTTTTGGATGATTTACTGTCTTAAAATGATATATCGCTGACGCAACCGGTAATAAGCCGACATAGCAGCTAACAAACATTAGCCGAGTGCCCGGAGCAAACACGTTGCTAATGATGTATTTTTAAATTATGTCTGCCGATCAGGTAATTCTTTTTATTCGGGGAGGGATATTAATGAGAGTTTTGGATGATTTACTGTCTTAAAATGATATATCGCGGACGCAACCGGTAATAAGCCGACATAGCAGCTAACAAACATTAGCCGAGTGCCCGGAGCAAACACGTTGCTAATGATGTATTTTTAAATTATGTCTGCCGATCAGGTAATTCTTTTTATTCGGGGAGGGATATTAATGAGAGTTTTGGATGATTTACTGTCTTAAAATGATATATCTCAGACGTGACCGGTGTCAGGGACTCTTGTTAGCCAAGATAGCTTCTAAAAATATTAGCCGAGAGCCCGGAGCAAACACGTTGCTATGTATGCATTTTTAAATTATGTCTGCGCCATCAGGTAACATCTGTAATTTTTTTATTCAGGGAGGGTTTATTAATGAGAGTTTTGGAAGATTTACTGTCTCAAAATGATATCTCAGACGCGATAGGACATGCTCCGCCATTATTATTTAAATGCACGTTGGAGCGTGCCTTCCCGTTGTCACGTCAAGATGATGTTTTGCGGAAATGCGCAGATTTTTAGGGGCGTATCCCAGAGAAAAAAACTACCATAACTTGGAATAAAAATTTAATATATTTATAATTTATTATGCAAAAACGACCAGAGCTCAATGATATAAGATATATATGTTCTGACAAATATTCAAATTTACAAAATCATGTCACAATACCTTTAAATGTTCTTAATTTCATGTGTACAGCACTTTGTTGCAGCTGTGGTTGTTTTAAAGGCTTTATAAATAATAATTATGATAAAAATGATCATTTCTGATCATTTTTGTCATAATTGCGCAATATTTGTTCAACTTCCGGTCATAACAGGAAATGCTACAAGAAGGTCTCCAGTTTACACGGTCACAAGTTAAAGCAGAACACCGGACCGTCTGCGGCAGCCATTTTCGGCAGCCGGCTTTGCCTCATATGGATTAATTACTAGCTGGAAACGAGCTCTGTGGACGTCTCAGCCTGGAGCAGCAGCCGAGGATCGATCACCGATCCATCGCGCCGGACTGCCGCGCGAACACCAGCTCATGGCTTGGCTAACAGGCAGCTAGCAGAAGCTAACACAGGCCTCAGCAGCTGCCATGGTTTGCCGCGCTGCTCGGCCGACAACATCAACGCATGGCAACCTAAGATGTCGGCTTTGACCATCTCAAAGTAAGAAATTATATTTTTATTTATTCTGTACTGTTTTAATTAATTATTTTATTCTGTAATAATTTTACAGTACAGTATTGAATGTGCTGTGCTGAATAGCAATGTTTAACGTTGCTGTACAGTTACTGTGTGTGTTTATGGATGAATGTGTGGTGTAATGTGTTAGATAAGTGTTTGTAAATAAAGTTCTGTGCATGTTTATGGCCCAGTATGTCAGCTTGTTCAGTCTCATGCCGATAAATTTGTGTGCGGCGCTCCGTTAGCGTTATTTCCGCGACGTACGAACGAAATCAGGACCTACGAACAAGACGTTATTTTCACCCCCTAGCTACGGCAGAATCGAGCTGCGAACGGTCCATAGGTCCGGAACTCGTTCTTAACTCGGGGGTTTGATGTATATATATATATATATATATATATATAGATATGTGTGTGTGTGTGTGTGTGTGTTTGTGTGTAAAATTTTATGTTTTATAACTCTTACCCATTAGATCAGCGAACCCTCCCACAGGAAGACGACAGGTTCCAGTTACAAACTGCAGCAGCCTCATCCGTTTTTCATTATCCATTTCCTTCATCAACTGCATTGCATTAAAACAGAATTATCATAATTATGATAGAGCTAAACAAATCAAATAATGTTGCACTTTGACACATTAAAATTAAAAATTAAATAGCAGCTTCAATTATCATTGTGGTTTTATAAACTCAGAGACTTGTATCACTATAATGATCTAATCAAGTTTTTAAATACTATATTTATGCAACTCAGTTGACAATAATTGTTAAATGTGTTGTTTAATACGGACCTGCCAGAACCAGACAATCTGTTTACTGGTCCGAGTGTAGTGCCTGTAGATGGTGTGTTTTTGCCAGTCTCCAAGGTCAATTTCTTGCATTCCACACAGCATCACCTGTGAATGAATGACACGGGTTAAAAAAACAAACACGAGGCTTTTTGTGAATCTCACAACACACAATATTGTGCTAAAACCATGAGCTATATTTTTTATACACATTATTATTATTATACTGTATATTGTTTTTTTTAATTTTTATATAAATTTTCCTTTAAAACAGATTTTCGTTTCAAGTGGTCTTCAGTAATATTGCTGAAGGTCTTTCAAGGTTTGTCTTTAGTCTTTGGGTGCCTTTTAAAGACTAATTTTCAGTCTAGTAGCTGAACATCTTCTGAGGATTTTCTTTTTATTGTTAGGCCACTTAATTCTGACTTCTGAACTACTTGGGCATAAAAGGGCTCCCAAATGCGGGGGGAACCAATTTGTCTATCCACGGCAAAAAAAACGAGAACTTTACTGGGATATTTAGGCTCTGTGTTAACAGCAGCCTGTCACAAAGAACAAGTGTGTTCAAATTTCATAAATAACGAAGATAAATCAGTTTGACAGACTGAGAATGAGATTTTTCTCTAAGAATTTCAACCGCTGTTAAATGAAATTTGAAGAAATTAGGGCAGAATAAAACTTTGAGTATACTGTACTGTATATTATGTACAAACCGGATTCTAAAAAAGTTGGGACACTAAACAAATTGTGAATAAAAACTGAATGGAATGATGTGGAGGTGCCAACATCTAACATTTTATTCAGAATAGAACACAAATCACAGATCAAAAGTTTAAACTGAGAGAATGTATCATTTTAAGGGAAAAATATGTTGTTTCAAAATTTCATGGCGTCAACAAATCCCAAAAAAGTTGGGACAAGTCCATTTTTACCACTGTGTGGCATCCCCCCTTCTTCTTACAACACTCAACAGACGTCTGGGGACAGAGGAGACCAGTTTCTCAAGTTTAGAAATAGGAATGCTCTCCCATTCATGTCTAATACAGGCCTCTAACTGTTCAATCGTCTTGGGCCTTCTTTGTCGCACCTTCCTCTTTATGATGCACCAAATGTTCTCTATAGGTGAAAGATCTGGACTGCAGGCTGGACATTTCAGTACCCGGATCCTTCTCCTACGTAGCCATGATGTTGTGATTGCTGCAGAATGTGGTCTGGCATTATCTTGTTGAAAAATGCAGGGTCTTCCCTGAAAGAGATGACGTCTAGATGGAGCATATGTTGTTCTAGAACCTGAACATAGTTCTCTGCATTAATGGTGCCTTTCCAGACATGCAAGCTGCCCATGCCACAAGCGCTCATGCAACCCCATACCATCAGTGATGCAGGCTTCTGAACGGAGCGTTGATAACAACTTGGGCTATCCTTGTCCTCTCTGGTCCGGATGACATGGCGTCCCAGTGTTCCATAAAGAACTTCAAATCGTGACTCATCTGACCACAGAACAGTCTTCCATTTTGCCACACTCCATTTTAAATGACCCCTGGCCCAGTGCAAACGTCTGAGCTTGTGGAGCTTGCTTAGAAATGGCTTCCTCTTTGCACTGTAGAGTTTCAGCTGGCAACGGCGGATGGCACGGTGGATTGTGTTCACTGACAATGCTTTCTGGAAGTATTCCTGAGCCCATTCTGTTATTTCCTTGACAGTGGCATTCCTGTTTGAGGTGCAGTGACGTTTAAGGGCCCGGAGATCACGAGCATCCAGTAGAGTTTTACGGCCTTGACCCTTACGCACAGCGATTGTTCCAGATTCTCTGAATCTTTTGATGATGTTATGCACGGTTGATGATGATAACTTAAAAGTCTTTGCTATTTTACGCTGGGTAACACCATTCTGGTATTGCTGCACTATCTTTCTGCACAACAATGGTGGAATTGGTGATCCTCTTACCATCTTGGCTTCTGAGAGACACTGACACTCTGAGAAGCTCTTTTTATACCCAATCATGTTGTCAATTGACCTAATTAGTGTTAATTGGTCTTCCAGCTGTTCGTTATATGCTCAATTTCCTTTTTCCAGCCACTTATTGCTACTTGTCCCAACTTTTTTGGGATTTGTTGACACTGTGAAATTTTGAATCAACATATTTTTCCTTTAAAATGTTACATTTACTCAGATTAAACTTTTGATCTGTCATCTATGTTCTATTACGAATAAAATATTGACATTTGCCATCTCCACATCATTGCATTCAGTTTTTATTCACAATTTGTTTAGTGTCCCAACTTTTTTGGAATCCGGTTTGTACTAAAAGTTTCTGCTTGTACCATACCTCTAGCTCTTTAGCATCAAAGTACTGCAGGTACTGCTGGGGGAGGACCTCATTAAAGCCTTCAAAGAAAGCCTGAGTCTGCTCTTCCACTCCTCTGGACAGACGCCACTCTGCTACCAGCCTAAGGGTAAGGGTGAGTGAGAGTGAGTGTGTGTGTTGGGGGGGGGTTACACAGAGAAACACACAACTTATTACAGTACATGAAACTCACTGTAAGGTACAGTAATATGGAAATAAAGTTTTTCTAAACTATAACTTATACCAGAAACCCATCAAACAACTCACTACAAAATATATTCAATAATTATAACAAACAAAAATGTTTAAAAAAAAGCAAACAAACACACTTAATGTACTCCTCCTTGTCCTCCTCTGTGACTTGGATGTCTCCTCCTCCTGGTTTCAGCTCATGGGTGGTGATTTCACCAAGGATGTCCTTGTCAACGCAGAAGAACATCTCCAGGCCACACTCCTCGATGTTGTTGTCCCTGAACAGAAGAAGCTACTTTCAAAGCACTGCTAAAAACCCAGCAGGATTCTTATCATTAATCTAAAAAGGCACATGTCTGTGATTTCATTTTGACAAACATCTTGTGTAAATACTTTGCCACAAACTTATTTGCATGAATCACATCACTCTAGTGTTTTTCACATTTTTTGTTCTTTCATACTGGACTTTGACACTTTGTAATTAACAATTCACAATAATTTTGGAGTACTCACTTGATCCACATGAGGGAGTTGTAGAACTCAGGATCTATTGACTCTAGATCATTGAGGGTTAAAGGCTTGTTGAGCATTCGCTTGTAAAACGGCTGTGAGAAACCAGTGTCGATGAACTTGCCATGAAAAAGTGACTGAAGAATAAAGACGACGTATAATTATTTGACTTATTTGACGTTAATCAATTTATAAATGAACTAAGGATCAGAAAACGATTTTTGAACTGTCCAACATGAGGAAAAACAACTAACCATGGCTATGAAACGTCCTATGAACTTGAAATACTTGAGGTGGTCTGGGTTAATGTAGGAAGCAGGGTTGATCTGGAGACCGTAGTTATCTTTACCGGCGTATTCGAACAGGCAGTACATTGGGTTCAAAACCTCATGAGACAATAGGAAGAACCACTCTCTGCAAGAAAAAAATAATAATAATAACTTTTATTTATAACGCATTTTACATTAAACAAATCTCATAAAAAATCGTATAATAAAAACAGCCTTTTAAAGGCGCAATCCATAGTTTTAATGAAGCGCTTAGTCCACCGACATGATTTTTTTACTATTCATAAAATTGCTCAAAATATATATATTTTATCATTTAAATATGTTCCTTTATGCAAACAAAATGATAAATCACTTTAATTTTGCTTTAAAAGTGATTTTGAACTTCAAGCCGTGTTTAATCATGGGAAATCTGATTACACCCGAACGCACCATCTGTGATGTCACACCGGGCAGAGCTCTGGGCTTGTCACAGTGCGCAGGTATGAGCAGCTCGACATGAAGGTAAGTCTGATACAGCATCAGACCTAAATTAGATCCTGTTGTTTCTTGTTCCATCACCCAAACTATTTTCTGCTTCCCAAAATGAAGACAAATAGCTCAAATCTTCACATAGATGGCTAAATGACGTTAATCAATTTATAAATGAACTAATGAACGCCAGTGAGGTGCTGGCTGACATCTTCACCACCTCACTTGCACTGGAGTCAGTTCCCACCTGCCTGAAGACCGCGACCATCATCCCAGTCCCAAAGAGCTCCACAGTGACTGGTCTGAATGACTATAGACCAGTGGCCCTCACCCCGATAGTCGCTAAATGTTTTGAGAAACTGGTCATGTCCCACATCAAGGCAACCGTCAACATCAATGAGGACCCTCATCAATACGCATACCGTGAGAACCGATCAACAGAGGACGCCATTTCTTCCGTGGTCCACACTGCTCTCACCCACCTGGATCAGAAGGACTCATACGTGCGTCTGCTCTTTGTGGACTTCACATCTGCCTTCAACACCATGATCCCCCAAACTCTGATAGACAAACTATCTACACTTGGACTAAGCCCCTCTATTTGTAACTGGGTACTAGACTTCTTAACAGACAGACCACAGTCCGTGAAGATCCACAACTTCTCCTCCTCCACCATAACCCTCAGCACTGGCTCTCCTCAGGGATGTGTGCTGAGCCCCCTTCTGTTCACTCTGCTCACATATGATTGTACAGCCACACTTCCAGGCTGTCATATTGTTAAGTTTGCAGATGATACAGCGGTGGTGGGATGCATCACAAACAATGATGAGTCCAGCTACAGACAGGAGGTGGAACACCTGGAGAGCTGGTGCAAAGAGAATAATCTTCACATGAATGTGAAGAAGACAAAGGAGATGATTGTGGACTTCAGAAGGAACAAACACACCCACGCCCCACTGAAAATAGGTGGGTCTGCAGTGGAAGTGGTCTCCAGCTACAAATACTTGGGTGTACACATGAATGATAACCTCAGCTGGAGCAACAACACCACCAGCCTGATCAAGAAAGGTCATCAGAGACTCTACTTCCTCAGACGGCTGAGACGTGCTGGTCTGAGCAGCCCAGTTCTCACCTCGTTCTACAGGTGTGCAGTGGAGAGCGTCCTGTGCTCCAGCATCAACGTGTGGCATGGAGGCTGCACAGTTGAAGAGAGGAAAGCTCTACAGAGAGTGGTGAAGGCTGCACAGAAGTCTGTTGGAGTCAGTCTCCCCACCATCACAGACATTTACACCTCCAGATGCAGGAAAAGAGCCACCTGCATCATGAAAGACCTCACTCACCCAGCACACTCACTCTTTGCCCCACTCCCCTCAGGACGGAGGTTGAGGAGCATCAAATGTAGAACCACTAGACTGAGGAACAGCTTCTACCCTGAGGCTGTTAGACTCATGAATAAATAAAAATAAAATAAAAATAAACACTGCAAAATATCACATCATACTGATGCTGATCTGTTTTCTTGTTGCTGTGTTCATCTGTGACCATCTGCTCATACAAACTCATGTTCGTGCTGCTGTTTATTCCCACTATATTAGGCTTAGTGTATTACTAGTTGATGTTTTTCTTAGTTAGTTCTAGATGTTATTACTGTTTTTCTCTTTCATTTGTTGTTGGATGTAACTGGGACCTCGTGTACATAATCTCGTTTTCATCACATGTACCACATGCGGTGCAAATGACAATAAAGACTCTCTGACTCTCTGACTCTGACTCTCTAAATTCGTCAGGCTTTAAATGGTCCGCTATTAAAGAGACCAGAGCTCTCTGCCCAGTGTTGCGTCACAGATGGTGCGTTCGTGTGTAATTGGATTTCCCATGATTAAACACGGCTTGAAGTTCAAAATCACTTTTAAAGCAAAATTAAAGTGATTTAGCATTTTGTTTGCAAAAATGAACATATTTAAATGATAAAAGATATATATTTTGAGCAATTTTATGAAAATTAAAAATCATGTCAGTTGGTCTTTAACATCTTAAAGCTGTCTTTAAAGAGTCTGCAACCTTTGCAAAAAAAAGAGCCATTTTTGCCACTTTGCTTACTACGGTAATTATGATGCGTCCACATAACCTGCTTTAACTGTGTACTGTCAACAAGTGGCCCGTGGACCACAAGTTTGTTGGAGATGGCTATTCCAGCCAGTTGGGGGGTGATTTTATAAAACGAAAAATGTCTAACTATTGTTAAAATGTATTGACAGTTTTACATTTTATTACAAAAGAAAAGACCTGATTCATGTAAAGAAAGATAATATATGTAATTTTTAACAATTTCATCAAAATTAAAACACTGAACTCTGCAGGCCGATGTGAGTTCTCTTAATTGTTTAAGAAGTTTCCTACCGTATTTTCTGGAATATAGGTCGCATTGTCCAATTATTGCCAAAGAATTGGAAACATCCATATATAGGTCGCACCTGAATATAGGTCGCACCTACGTCAAAATGTGGACCGTGTTTAGCTCTGCTGCAAATGTCTGCCACAGGAGCACAGCAAGGCTTTTAAGAAGATTAACACTTAAAAACAATTATTTGTTTGATAAAAATTATAGCAAATATGTGTC
Organism: Garcialebias charrua; assembly: GCA_038048925.1. Lineage (NCBI taxonomy): Eukaryota > Metazoa > Chordata > Actinopteri > Cyprinodontiformes > Rivulidae > Garcialebias > Garcialebias charrua. Next base: position 10,708 of record JBBPBX010055692.1, read on the forward strand.
TGAGCTGAACTTTTCTTTAATAAATGAATAATTTTAGCAGGATAAACACCTAAAAAATATATTTGTTAGCTGACATTATTGTAAGAGTGTGTCTCAGTTTAATTTTTGTTAATAAATGATTACAAATCAGCTTATTTTATAAAAAGCCATAAATAGGTCGCACCTGAATATAGGTCGCAGGGCATGCAAAAATGATAAAAAGCCGCAACCTATATTCCGGAAAATACGGTACTTGAAGCATAAAGTTAAAGACAGTATAAAATTAGGCCAGTTTGTTGGATATCCAATAAAAAAAAATTCAAGAAAAATAAATACTTTTGTTTATTTTGACTTGTTTTTTGTGTTTTATTTTAGTGTTATCAAATATTCCTTCCCAGCAGCTTTTAAAGATATTCCAAAACATTCTGGTGGTTTTTAGAGAACGATCACGCTGTGAAACTGAAAGCTTACTTAAAGTGGCTAACAAACTACTGTACTAGCATGATGTAGTTTACATGTTTTACGCCTTGTATTTGCACTATCCTTCACATATTTGAAAATGACAGGAAATCTGATTAAACTAGCCATTTTCATTGTTGGCAGTAATTTAAATAAAATGTAGTTTCATTTTAATTTTGGTCAAAGCCTGAAAGAGCTGCCGCAGATGTACCAACGAGCCACATGTGGCCCCAGAGCCGCAGGTTGCAGACCCCTGACTTTTGTTTGGGGCCGAGATGGTGTAGAGGTAGAGCAGCTGACTTGGGACCAGAAAGTTGCAGGTTCAACTCCCCGCCATGCTCACATCATGGTGTTTTGAGCAAGACACCTACCGGTAATACCTAATTGCTCCACGGGTGCTTACACAGCTGCCCACTGCTCCACCTGGATGTATCTCAGGTGTAATGGGTTAAATGCAGAGAACTAATTTCGTCATTGTATGGGAACATAAAATGATAACACATGGTATTTTTTTCATTTATATTTTATGTAGCCACACACCAACATGGAAGTCTGTACCTCACTTATTTTTCTAGTTATGCTTACAACATGCATGAACAGAGTGTATTCCAATTCCTCCTCTTCGCTCAGCGATGGAGGACAAAAAAGTGTGGGATGGATTAAGACTTTTCCACAGAACTGTTCATTACCATCACAATCCATCCAAACAAGCAGAAATCGAACATTTAAAAATAACAACTTTCTGTTTTTAAACTCACCGGGCAACACCTCCGTAGTCGAGACCTTCCTCTCCAGGAAAGATGATCCACAGCCTCCTTCGTAGATCCTGAGCATTGATGCTCATGATCTAAACCAGACAGAAGGTGGGATCACAGTTTAACACCAAAGAGCAGGTGTCCTTAACTAATCAAGTGTGATTATTGTAACAGGGAAAACAGAAAAATGGCAATCCCAACTAGTTTAAAAACAAATCATTTTGGTTTATTACCAGTAAATACCGTACTACCCATTTAGCTTAACTTTGTTTGTTGCACTCATCCGTTTATCAAACACACACACTTTTTATAAAACGTCTGGAAACTGGTGGATTTCATACCTGTTGGAAGGAGTCCTCAAAAAGAGTTTTTCTAGTTACGGTGATCTTCACATGTTGAGGCAATGCCAGTTGCTGGATTTAAAAAAACAAGGAAAACATTTATTTTACACCCAACAGTCAATTTTGCTCCACCCTAGTGAAGTGCAAAACAACAAGGACTACAAACCCTCTGTTTTTAGCCTGGCCTGTTAACTTTTGCTGCATGTCTCCCATTTCTCTTTTCCCACTTCCTGTTTGTTCTTTGTCCAAAAAAAATCCCACTAGTATGTCCCCAATAAAATTAAGATATGCAAGACTGCACTCTGAAAATGGTTTAACAGATTGAAAGGCTCAAAGCCTTGTCACTTTACAGTACAGTATTTGTATTATATTGTGGTTAAAAATACATATTTACTTTATTAAAAAAGTATGTATGAAATACAAAACCAAGCATTCCTTAAAGAAATTGATATTGCCTGCTGCCTTTCATGTTACAATAATCTCATGATGGAAAAAGAGTTCCGTCTCTTTGGGTCAAACTTTATAAATGGCATAAGTGTGATCTGATGATACGACAAGCTATTTTGAGATAATCTAAAAAAGCTAAGTCTGGTCCTCTGGACATTCAAAAAAACAAAACAAAACAAAGCAAAAAAATTGTAGAGAGGGTGTGAGAGGGTGCTATTTATAAGACTGAGCTGAATACAGCTTCTCAGACTGAGGAAGTCTTTCAGACGAAAGACGAAACGTTTCTACAATTTTTTTGCTTTGTTTTGTTTTGTTTTTTTTGAATGTCCAGAGGACCAGACTTAGCTTTTTTGGATTTTTCTACCTGGATTATTGAGCATGCATCAGGGTCTTTTGAGATAAGTTATCGCTCATTGTGTTTTAGAGGGCTCTCAGCTACCATCTCTTCAAACTTTAGCTCAGTCTCTGTGAATCTGACCAAGTGTTAGCCATCTTTTAGCCACTGGCTAAAGTAAATTAGATGTGGTAACCATCTAAACTCGGGTTGACTCCAAAGAAGTAATGAGTTGTAGATCCAATTATAACTTTCAAGCAGTTTAAATAAAGCCTGTCCAGTGGTTGATAAAAAAAAGTTTTGTGAAGAGAACAATGACGACCCCAACAAGTAACGTTTAAGTTTTAAGCAAAGATCTTGGGCAATGTGCAGCAATCAATAGGCCTGTCGCGATAACAAATTTTGCTGGGTGATTATCTAAAAAATTATTGCGATAAACAATAATACCGTTTGAAATTTGACAATAATTTGTCATTATTGTCAAATTTAAGAAGAAATGTTTGTTAATTTGTTTTGAGTGTAGTACCTTCTTTTGACCACCGGATGACAGTATAAGACTGTCTGAACCGAGGGATGGATAGTGAGGGAGTGAGTAGCGTGTTTATTTAAGAAAAATGGAAGGGAGGCCCCTTGACATGACATGGGTTGTCTCTCTCTCTCTCCTTTTTTTTTGGTTCTCAAAATGGCAGACGCTCTGTGTGGTTTGAGCTCTTCAGCATAGCACTTTGCACACAAAGCTTTTAATAAAAAACATTTAAAAAAAACAGTAAACAAGTTCTCAGCTTCTTTTTTCAGAGAAAAACAACTTTTTACATGAAGGTACAGGTTTCAACCAAGAAATTCGGAGCTTCAATGAGACTGAGGCTTTTTCCCCGAGGCCAACCTGTTAGCTTAGCTCATAGCTTAGCTTCTCAGCTTAGCTGCTTTTAACAATCCAAAAATGAGATTTTGGACGATTAAAATGGATTTTAAAGAGAAAGTAAGGGGTCAAAAGGGAAGAGCACTGGAGTTGAGCCTTTTCTCATCCAGTGTCTTCAGTAGAAAGAGAGATGAAGAAACGATAAAGCCGATAAATGAAAATGAAGTCGATAAATTTCATTTATCATGTGACTACCGTAATTGATGCATTGTTTATTGCGACAGGCCTAGCACTCAAACTATATGATGAAGATGACTCACACCAAATTTAACTCAATATGAGCCCATGAGGTTCAAAAGATTTACCTGACTAAATAAAGGTTGAATGAAAGGTTGAATGAATATCTGCAAAACTAACTAAGTTAAACTCATTTTTGTGTTTGCTGAGGTCACCAAGCGATGGTGGCCATCTTGAATGGAGATCACTCCAAAAGTTAGTTGTAGATGGACATTTAATAAATACTTTTTGAGTTTCATTAAAGTCCATCCAGTGGTTCATAAAATAACAGCCACTTATGTCCAACTTGATGAAATCCAAACCAAAAAAAGTCTGGTAATTAAAAGTTATGTTGATATGATGTTTATATAAGTACGTCTCTCACCTGGCACCAGAATCTGAAGTATTGAACTTTAGCTTTGAAGTCTCGTACATAGGTGATCTGCGGTCCATTTTCACTGTGGCCACAAAAAGAGAGAAATGTGAGGCCAAATCTTAAAGAATATTAAATAACAATTTAAAATCTTAGTATCCAACATTACAATGTACTGTTATCTTGAACAAATAAGCTTTACCCTTTCAAATTAAGTTTAAATGTTTTTACAAGAAGTTGTTATAATACCTCAGCTCCAGCGGAGGTGTAAACCTGTTTAAACAATCTGGGAACAGATGCTTTAAGTCACAGTCACATAACCGTAGTCAGTTCATATTATCTCATTGCAGTGTTCCTTTCAAACCAGTTTTTCAACCACATGAAAGCAACTAAAGTAATTACACCTACGTAAAGCTCACAAGCTAGACAGTGAGGGAAAATGACTAAAACTAAGCTGACGGTTCCTCGTTACTTATATCAGAGCAATGTGAGCAACGCTGGATATTATAAACTGCCCACACTGAGTGCAATACTGCTTCAGTTCAATTTATTTTAATTAAAGCATTAGGGTTAATTTTGATGAGCCACAATACATAAAAATAAACTATTACTGATAGTTAATCCCGGCTACTTTTGACTTTTGTGGGATCTAGTTGCAAAAAAACTTTTATTTTTATTTTTTTTTACTCAGAGTAAAACATATTTATGTTTATAAAAGCACAACAGGGTTAGATGTAGATTCATACTGATGGAATGATTTTCGTGTCCCAGTGTCTCACATGACTCTCAGAAGGTGTTAAGATATTTTAGTGAACCAGAAAATGGGTGACAAACGTACAGCGAAGATTTTCCAGTGCGAGGGTCGATGTAGGTGGTAGTCTTCCTGTTGTGGTCCACAAAATAAGGAATACCGTCTACAGTGAACCTCATCTCCCAGCCTTCTGGAAGAGGCTTCTCATTCAACAATCTGAAAATTAGATAAGACCAATATTTGCACACAGACACTTTTAAATTTAAGTTTAAAAAAAGATACAAGAAAAAAAAAACATGAATTATATAAAAGGAAAGCTCAGCTAATCGTAATGCTGGTGAAGTTTACAAACACAGACTAACCCCTGAGTTCGAGGGTCCTCCCATTGTGTAGAACGTGTTGGGTGATGAACAAAATAAACTCTGCCATTACCGTCTGTCCTTTTTTCTGAAAAAACAATAAAACCAGCCAGTCAGCTAGTTCATTAGTTCATTTTTAGATTTGTTATCCATTCAACCTCATTTAGTTTACCTTTTAAGGGACTGAAACTGCCTATTTAAAAACTATAAACATCAAAATATATACTCGTATGTAGGGGTAGGCGATATGGCTCAAAAATTATATCGTGATATTTCAGAGCATTATCACAATAACGATAAATTTCGTGATATAACCAAAAAACATAAAACAAATCAAATTTATTTATTTGACAAAATTAACTTTACATGTTGCTTTGCAGTATTATATAAAATTTTAAAAAACAACAAGGGGTAATTTTACTGAAATTATACTTCATTTATTAAAGTATTCAGTCTCCAAGTATAAATTAAAAAAAAAGATCTGTTATTTAGATTGAAAAAGTCTGCACAAAATATAGATCAACAAAATCCACCACAAAAACTAAAGTGCAAGTGTAGTTTCCTAAAACAACTAACAACTAAATAAAATGACGCTTAAAATCTGTAACCTGCCTCTGGAACGACTGTGTGAGACAGCTGAGCCACGCGTGTGTACAGACAGCAAGGGAGAGACAAAGCCCGCACACGCTGAGACGCTGAGCAGCGCGGGGCGGGGGGAGGGGGACGAGCTGTCTGTACCTGTGCAGTTTAAGCAGGGGGACAGACAGCTGAGACGTGTCGTTTGTTTTTAGCATTTTAGCTAGCGTTACACCAGTACCGACAGGTGGAGGCAGGTGCGCAGCTCGGTTTGGTCTTTTGAAGCGCTCGGATGTTGAGGGGGCGGGGCGCCCCGACGTATTACGTCATGAAATTAGCATTTCATGATATAACTTTTTTGCCCGGGCAAGCTTTTTATACCGGTATAACCGGGAATGATATGATATGGCCCAGCCCTACTCGTATGGCAGTAAATGCTAAAAAAAAAAATATTGTGGAATTATTTGATGTATAAATTGTGATGTTATTATTTTTGTTTGAACTGTAATCATCAGTACTTTAACTGCATACAGTATTTCAAAACTAACTGGATAGCTACAGAAGCTCTTCTACAGGTTAAACCTTGTAATCACTGTTAGGTTAATTGTCGTGTAGGGGTGCACCAATAAATCGGCCCCAATTTCCTTAATTTTGGGACATTGCCGATCGGCCAATACTTGCAAGAGAAACTGATTTTACAGATTTTTTGTAGTTTAACAGAGATCGTCTAAACTTAATTTATATTTCAGAGCACTACCTCATGGCCAGTTAAAACAAGTTTGTATTGGGTATGTTTTTCAAGGGTATGTTTTTCAATAAAATAAGATTGGAAAATTGAAGGTGCATTGTGACCTTATAACACCTGACAGTGTCCCTTATAAAACAAAATCAGTATCAGCCAAAATCAGAATCAGCAGGTCAGGCTTTTTAGAGATCGTGATTAGCCAGAAAACTGCATTCGGTGCACCCCTATTGTCGTGCATTACTGTAAGGTGAGTCAGCGCTCAAAGTATGACTCTCTGATACAGTATCAATGTTTAGTTTAATATCTGCAAATTTGACAACGTTACACTTAACACTAGGCCTGTCACAATAACAAATTTTGTTAGACGATTAATCGTCTCAGAAATTATTGCAATAAACGATAATATTGTTTGAAATTTGACAATAATTAGTAATTGTTTTGCGTTTAGTGCCTTTTTTTCGACCACCAGATGGCAGTATAAGATTGTCTGAACCGAAGGATGGATAGTAAGGGAGCTAGCAGCGTGTCTCTTTAAGAAAAATGGGAGGGAGGCATCTTGACGTGACATGGACCGTCTCTCCTTCCTTTATTTGGTTCTCAAAATGGCAGACACTCGGTGTGGTTTGAGCTCTTTAGCATAGAATTTTTCACACGCAGATCATCTTTTTTTTTTATTCAGTAAACAAGTTCTCAGCTTCTTTTTGCAGAGAAAAACTACTGTTTACACGAAGGCACGGGTTTTAAACTGTGAATTTTGGAGCTTCAACAAGACGGAGGTTTTTCCAGAGGTCGGCCTGTTAGCTTAGTTCATAGCTTAGATTCTCAGCTTAGCTGCTTTTAACGATCCAAAAACGCAATTTTGGACGGTTAAATTTTTAAAGAGAAAAGAGAAAGGGAGGGGTCAGTGAAGAACACTGGAGTTGAGTCTTTTCTCATCCAGTGTCTTCAGTAGAAAGAGAGGAACACAAAGAAACGATAAAGCCGATAAATGAAAATGAGGTTGATAATTTTGATTAATCATGCGATTAATTTATCTATTGTGACAGGCCTACTTAACAGCTAAAGCACTTAAAAAACAAGAACAAGCCTGAACAAGCTTAGCTGCGGCGTCTTGAATTGGGCTGATTCCAAAAGATAAGTTAGTTTTAAATGTACATATAAAAATTATTTTAAGTTTAATTAAAATCTGTTTAGAGTTCAAGTAGACATTTTGCTAACAGACAGACAATGCCGAGTTTAACGGCCGTGTTAAGTAAAAAATCGTGCACATTGTGTAGAGCTTGAGTATATGTTGGATATGATGCTCAGCTACTATCACACCAATTATAGCTAAATATCTGTAAAACCGAGTTATAGACAGTTGTTTCCCAAAATCAATCGCCTGTGGTGGCCATCTTGAATCTGGTTGACCCCAAATGGTAATCAGTTGAATAAGCATATAAAAGGATAAGGAAGTTTGAGCAAATTGTCACATTTTACACATTTATTGTTGGCACTAACTGACAGATTTATTGCGCTTTAGTTCTTGTTTTTTTTTATTTTGTGGCAGTTGCAATCTTCTAATGGACCTTACCAAGCTCCGCCCACAGGGCCGCGTTTCATTGGCTAATGCCCATAACACGTCACAGCGCAGCTTCCACGTGCGTGCCGGTCTCACAAAACAAACGCTACGGTAGCGTTTGTGAGACCGGCACCACATGCTACTTAGGAACACAAGTTCCTCTCTGCACTCCGCCAGGCAAGGAGCTTTTAATTTTTGTCCCTGTAGAGCAGACTTGACTGGTCGTGAAGGAATTGTCGCGAACACACAGCTACAATGAGTTTCTCTTCCATAGTTCACGACCTCGCGGGTCTTTTCTGTGTCCAACAAACAATACGTCACATAGTTGCGCATTACCCCCGCCCCCTCGTTTCCGCGTCACATAGCGGACTCCCCCTTTCTCCTCCACCCGACTCTCCTGATTGGTCGGACACGCGTTCACGAGTTTGAACGGCGAAAATCTTCAGCATGTTGAATGTGTGGTTTGGAGGCTGACGCGGGTTCACGGAGTTTGAACGGCGAAAATCTTCAGCATGTTGAATGCGTGGTTTGGAGGCTGACGCGGGTTCACGTGCACGAAAAACGCTTTCCAGCACGCTCAACACGCACGTGACGTGACGCCAGATGCCAAGAGACGCCTGGAGGCGCGTCCCCCATTGACTTTGCATGTAAACCGGACGCTCCTGCAGTAGAAAACGCATTCGGTCTGGATTCACCATTACATTGCTAGCTAGCATACGTGCAGAATTTTTTTGCGTCAGGGCTGGAAAAATGGTCCTCCACCGTCAGTGGGGTATCTGTACAGGAGATGTCAGGTACCCTGACCGTATTTGTGGAAGTAAAATTCACCGTTTCCCTATATGTGAAACTGAATGCCTTGCTTGGATCAAAGCTTGTGCACGACCACAAAACTGAACAATTATTTCTTTCACCAGCAGAGAAGGGTTGACCTGCTTTTGAAACCTGCTAGTTAACAACACGCGGTCACGATGAGAGAAAGCCACAGTTCACTGAACGTCCTGGAAGTTGGGAAGAAACAGCTCTGCTAACTCCACATGAGCTAGCTAACACAACGAGCTCTACTGTCGATTTCACCTAAAACTGCACAAAATCGTGACACGAAGGCTGGATTTTAACTAACACACCCAACGGCTGAGCTCGTTAGCCCTCACAAAAGTCGCTGTCGGCGTGTTTAGCAGCTAAAGCAGCAACGGCTAACCAACCACTTAAGGAATGAATGGAGATTACAGTTAGCATTAGCTTTGCGACCAAGGCACACTCAAAGTTTTGCCAACAACAGAAATCACTGATTTCAAAAGTAACCCTCAAAACCATGAATGCCTGACTTACCCAGCCTTGCAGGACAATAGGCATCAGTGATCCTGTCCACAGCTGTAATAATGCTGAGCCTGAGCGTGTGAGGAGCTGATGTTTTCCTCATCAGACAGTAGCATAAGCTGTGACGCGCACGCTGTTGGAGGCATCGCGTGGATCAAACAACTTGATAACGTCCAAAAAAAAAATAACATGAACTTGTTGGTTCCCCTGTACATTGTCATGGCTGATATTTTGTTGGAATCTGGCATAAATGATACACTATTCGACTCAGAAATACCCTGCAGAGTCAGTCGACGCCATATTTTCCATTGACACTAATGCTGCGCTTGGGAGACATGCAGACCGGTCGGAGCTTAGGGGGCGTTTCTGGGCGGAGCTTGGTAAGGTCCATTGTTTGTTAAACACACAGCAAAGCACAGAAAAACATGTTCAGCATTCTTTATTTAAAACTGAACTATGTAAGATCTGGAAATGTTCGAGTTAGGATGTTTGTAATTATTAAGACTGCTATGACACATTAAAGAAAATTATATAATTTGACTGAAAAAACTGAAAACTATTATTGAAAGTTAATTTGACTTGGCTAAAAGCTTCTAATATTAAATAATAAAAATCCTAATAATCTTACCCCAACCATGTGGCAGTGGCCCAAGAGGATCAAACTCTTTATTCTGATTAGCTGCGGCCTGGTCTGGAACCTACAAAGATGAAAAATACTTTAGTTGACAAAACAAAAAACCAAAGAAAAGTTTTTCTCTTGAGCTACTTTTCAAAACTCTGTAAAAGAATGAAAGGCCAGACGACATGAGAGATTGTCTCATATTATCCGAAAGGGAACACATCTGTAAAGGAATGAGTGAAAAGGGAGACCATGTGTGTGAGAGACAGATCGCTGGGTGATTTAGGTTATGGTGGGGGGAAAAAATGAGGAGACATTTTTGACCCAAAAGAAACAGACAATTGTTCCAGTTTGCTTTAAAGACCAAAGGAGAGATCATAAACACTGGGAGACAATGCTGTAAAACAACACTTTATGATATTTGTTTTATTTTCTTTTTTGAAGATGTAATATGAACTAAGTAAGAGCTCTAAATCTTTTTATGCATGTAATTTAGGTAAAACAAAACATGGAGATGATGAGTATAGAGGAGAATAAAACCACCACAGTTCATTCCAAACTCTTTCCCAGAGAAATAAGAAGACGTCTTGGATATACAGTACCGGTACTGTATATCGTATTGATTTAAAGTTTTGGTTTAACCCATAAATGCAGTGAATTTTACTCGTGCAACATTTTTTTTAAAGATAACAAATATTCAACATGTCTGCTCAGATTTTTCTTTTACCAGTGGGAATTTCTCTGCAAGTCTTAAAATATTTTAATGACATTATGCACTATTAAATCTCAAAAATACCATAAGTGCTTTTAGCTTGGTGTTCAGAAATTTTATTTTAAAAATGTTCCACTATTGTGATAAACCACATAATGCTCTACAATCTTATTTTACCAAGCTGTTACTGAACAGTTACATGGTTAATTGTTCAACTGTTGCCACTTGGGTATGTTTGTCTACAACATTGCTCAGTTTTATATACATTTATACAATATTGTTGTTAATTTAAATTTATTAATTTGTATTGTTAAAAAAAAACTGCCCCTTGAGAGCACAAGCCAGTGTATCCCTTGTGCCTGTCCCAAGCCCGGGTAAATGGTGAGGGTTGTGTCAAGAAGGGCATCAGACGTAAAAAAAAAATGCAAAAACTAACATGCAAGTTTCACCTAAGTGACACCAAACAGGATCATTGGAGCCAGGGTTAACAACGACCGCCACCGGTGCTGTTGACTGGGTGCTGGCAGAAATTGTGCTACTGTGAGTCAAAGACCACGAGGAGGGAAACGTGTCAGGAGACAAAAAGGAGAAAAGGAAAGTTACCCAAAATTACACCACACGCGTTGCGGCTCCGCCCCGCTCCGGTCCGACCTCCGCAGCAAATACGCACCCTTTATAATAAATGACAGAATTTACACTGGCTCCGCACGGCGGCGGCGAGCTGCGGAGAGCGGACGGCAGTCCGTCAAAATTAGAAAATTTTCTATTTCTGCCGGATGACGGAGCTGTGCCGGAGTCAACTTTTGAAGATTACGTCGCACCAACAGGAAAAGGAACGAGCACAACTTCCGTATTTACAAAATAAAATCACCACGGGCGGACTAATCCTAGCTCTATACGGATTTATTTGTACAAAAATGCTGTCAAACTATCATTTATGACTATTCTATGACTAAACTATTATATTTATGACTATGACTACGCCTACAAACGCAATACAAGAAATAAATAAATAAAAAAGTATTTTATTCTGAAATGTAAACATCACTTCCTGTTGCTCAAACCATGTAGCTCATTTACGAGAGAAGATCAAGGCAGCAGTCTCTCTACAGTTGTTCTCCTTCTTCCACCGAATGAATTGTTTTGTTCTGACTTACTTATTTATCACTTGATTTATCGCGCGATCTCGCACGTGTCTCGGAGCGGCGCATCCAGGCGGACCTGAGCGGAGCGGAGGCAGTGGGCTTTGGACTCGCTCAGCTGCGACCTGCGGACCGGAGCGGGGCGGAGCCGCGTGTGGTGTAATTTTGGGGTTGACTGACCCGGAATTTACACACTACATGCGTTCCGGCTCCGCCCCGCTCCGCTCCGCAGGTCGCAGCTGAGCGTCTCAAAGTCCAGTTTACACTACCTCCGCTCAGCTCAGGTCCGCCTGGATGCGCTGCTCCGAGACGCATGCGCGGGAATTGCGAGATCGCGCGATAAATCAAGTGATAAATAATGAAGTCAGAACAAAACAATTCATTCGGTGGAAGAAGGAGAACAACAGTAGAGACTGCCTCGCTGTTTGATTGTTTTTTGCATTGAGATATGAGCGACAGGACATGGTTTGAGCGACAGGATGTGATCTATTACATTTCAGAATAAAATACTTTATTTATTTATTTATTTATTGTATTGCGTTTGTAGGTGTAGTCATAAATGATAGTTTGACAGCATTTTTGTACAAATAAATCCGTATAGAGCTAGGATAAAAGTCCGCCCGTGGTGATTTTATTTTGTAAATACGGATGTTGTGCTCGTTCCTTTTCCTGTTGGTGCGACGTAATCTTTGAAAGTTGACTCCGGC
>JBBPBX010055693.1:6559-23019 GCA_038048925.1 Garcialebias charrua
ACATTATTTGCAGCAAAAGAACACCGTGTCTAAAACATCGTAACTAGTACAACAGCTAAAATTAGCGCCAGCTAGTCTCCATTGTTTTTTGATGTCGTGGTCTTCCTTATCTGAGTTCATGAGTTCACACACACTGCGGTGTTCATAAGAAACACTAGATTTTTAGCATTTAAACACAACTACAACACAAACTAACGTTGATCAGCAACAGATAAAAACGCCACGACCTTATTATGTAGGGCCACAACGAAGCATGCAGGTCGCAAACACAGCACATGAAGAAACGCGTCATATACTCAAAAGATAAATTATGGAATAGAAAGGTGTAAAATGGTACTCACCTCCAAACGGATTGTACCCTGATGGTGTAAGGGTGGGTGAACATCAATTTGAAGAGTTTTCATGGAACATCGTGGCTCTTCTATGCTAATGCTATGTTGCAAATCTCTGATCCAACTCCGCCCTGAGCTCTGCAGGGGGAATGACCTTCTCGGGGGCGTGGCTCCACTTTTATATTCAGGGAGGAGATGATGTGACGTCACAACTGAGCAGACCAACTGTTGGAGCAGACACGTCACAACTGAGCAGACCAACTGTTGGAGCAGACACGTCACAACTGAGAGTTAGAACAAGTAAGAAAATTAAGGTGCAATAACCTCTGTTCAACCCATAGGAGTACCGTAAACACGTTTTTAGACCAAATATTGCCGATTTAAACAAATACGCACAAATACATGAAAATTTACACAGAAATAGTGCTATACATCATTTTAAACACATTGTAGGGGGTTTATCAGCTAAAAAAAGTTATTTTTGTGTTTAGTTTCACTTTAAGGCTGTAGTCAAGTTGTCGCTGGAGCATTGATTCCTATTCATGTCCTCCCGTCGATTTTGGTCCTGTCTTGGTTCTACTGGGTCCTGCTCCTCGTGTCTTGCCCTCCAGCCACTCTGCCTTGTTTGCCCTCTGGGATACACTACTGGAACCACTGGATATTCCACGACACCCATCTTCCTACTCCATCTGTAAGGACAAGCAGACAAACAAATATCAATCCTTTCTGGAGCCTCCTGGTCTAGCCCTCCTTACAATCTGCTTCCTCTTCCAGGAGTTCCAGAGGACCACCTGTACATATGTAAATTAGTCTCACTGGAAATAATAAACACTGTCACCTTTTGCATCTGAGTCTTGTGTCGTTCCGGGTCTCGTTACCAACTGGGTTCCCCGAGATCATAACAAATATCATGAAATTGCTAGAATTATAGTCAAGTTTGTGTTTCGCAAGGTCAGTTTGCGATGGCGACCATCTTGAATGGGGTTGAGTAAGTCCAAAAGCTAATCAGCTATAGCGGATACCCCAATAATTTATTTCTCGATTTTCATTAAAAAATTATTCATCAAAATATTATTTATCGTTTCATTTTGCTAATAGTACAGACAAATGAACACAAACATACAGATGTGGGTAAACCCATTATCGCTCCATTTTTGGTGGCGGGGAATAATGAAATTAGTTGAGAGAAAGCCAGGTTGTATTTATGACATTATGCAGTGTGTAATGAATACCTCACATAACATCTCAGCAGCACACATTATTTATTCATTTTTATAAAACTGGCACTCAACACTTGTTTTTCTTTTGACTGTGACAGTGAGTGAACTCACACATTTGGCAATTGTTTTACATCTACTTGGGCTTGAATAAAACAACTCTGACCACCAAGCTACTGTGGCCCGCAGCTGACACTCAAGACTACAGTCAACTATTTTCCATCCAACTAAATTCATAAAACAATTACATCACATTCCCATGGTCCTGGATACAGTATATCATAAAAAAGTATTTTACAGACTAATCTAAAATACAACTTACCATACTTTTTGCTGTATTAGTTGCACCTTTGTGCATAAATTCGCCTGCCCTGCAAATTATAAAGCAACACAACTTATGTATGTTTTCCTCCATATTTATAACTCAATTTTTAGCTGAGATCCGACAATTTCATTCATTCTGACATGGAAAATATTTAACACCATAATTTTCAGCTGCTAGAGGGCGTTTGAGTTATATGGCAAGCCAAGTGTCTCATTAATAGGTAAACGTGGCTATTAATGAGACACTTGGCGTCCCAAACAAAGCCACCTTCGTCTAGCTCCGGAACTCCTGGAACAAACATCAAATCAGCTGCATTTTGTATATATATATATTTATATATATATAAATTTTTTTATTTTTAACTTTATTAGACATATTTGGACTGATGCGATTTATACGGCTGTACGACGTGTATGGTGGAAAGAACGGTACATCCAAATAAAGCAGTTAATTTGTTGTTTTTATATAAGTTTCTCTAGGAACTACGACATTGCGTTCAAAAACAGGGGATGTCTTGTTTCTTGATATACATATGGATATGGATTTTAAAAAGAAGCAATGGCCAACAATCAGAGATCTGGATGGCAGAATATTACACCTCTAGGCAAAGCTGTTGCTGGCATGGAGGGATACGAAACAAGCCTCAGTCTCACAGAGTTCACCCTCTGGGCATTGAAGCTTTCTTCCTATAATTGGTAGGTTGCATCATTCCCTTTCATTGATAATAGGTGCTGGAAAAAATTAATACAGGCTCCTTTGGTGTTAGACTAAAACAGGAAGTCACTCAGGCAGAGATAATCCTGATCCAGTGTGAATGGAGAAATCCACAAAATCTGTGTAGGCACGAGGAAATAATCAGGGCTCACCATATCCCCAGATGTCCTACAGTGGAAGAATGAGCATTGTTTTCATCATTTGTCTCTTCAAGATTCTTATCCCTCCAATAATGAAAATGATTGATGGGAATATTCACGAGCGTGAACTGTTTTAATCAAATGATTTTTACGTGCGTGTTTATGTTAATCCTAAAAATGTGAGCATCCTCTCATGAACATTTTGTCTGCAGTTTCATAAAGAGGCTGTCTTTTTGTGTTTTTGTTGAGCATATTAATCTGGCTATGTGGTTTTGGCTGACAGTCACAGTCCACTGAGGAAACACGTCCACCCTCCAACATGGCCATAAATAATGACAGATCCAAACCCTCCTGCACTGAATACAATTTGAGAGCTGTTCCTGTAATTGTAGATGAAAAACAAAAGATACCACAATACTAGCAGGCACATAATAATAATCATGTTGAAAAACTTGTATCTTTTTCATTTGCAAAGCTTTAGATTGAAAATAAAGGCAGATCAATTAATTAAACATCATCAACAAACTATAGTAAGTTATGATGAGCCATTACTGCTACTTAAAAATCTCACTTTCTTGTGGATTTTACACGAACTCTCCATGCATGTGTGAATTTTCTGCAGGTTCTTCAGCTTCAATCCACAGTTCAAAACCTCGCATGTACTTAGTTTGTAATGAACAATAAAAGAAAGCTTGGCAGTGTGTTGGATGTCTCCTGAGGTCAAACAAAGATTTGGTGTCCCGGTAATCTGTAAATGTGGCATGATTTTTATTTTTTTATTTTTTCAAACATGGTTGACTGCAACAATATACAATTAATTTGTGCTGGCTGCTCACCAAGCAGTTCAATGGGATTTTCACACATTTATGTTCAGACTTTGAGTCATTCTCTCTTTTTGCCCTGAAGCTGTACTCTTGTTCTGCTAAAAGTGGGCATTAAATTTTTTTTTTTTAAATCTGGCTAAAATTCCTCTATTACTATTGTGCAGCTGCTACCATTGATTTGGCCCAATCAGATAATTGTAAACACTGACATTTAATATTTACTTAGTTTAAACCATCATGAGTCAAAAAAACAGGCTAAAAGTTATCTAGGGTTCTGGACCAAAAGGATCAATAACAAAAATATATTGCATGCACATTTTAAAGCATCTAAAAAGCTTCTGCTTCACCTGAAAGTATTTAACAATTCAATTCAGTTATTTATATAGAGCAAAGTCAAAACAGAAGTTAATACAGGGCACTGAACAAATACATTATACTTAAAAATTCAATTGTAGTAACATTATTTATATATGGTAGGGTAGGATAGCGTAGCATTACAGGCAACAACCAAAACAATACGGCTTCAGATGAGCAAAGCAAACAAATTACCTAATCGCCACGGCATTATCTGCACCTCCATTATTTTGTAGCATATGATCTAAATTAAAGTGGACAGAGAAAATGATGAAGGTATTTCTTTTTTCTCTGACACACCTACTGATCACAAATCATTGCAAAAAAAAAAGAAAAAGTAGACAGACATAAGAGACTTCTGGAATCAAAACCGTGTCAATATCATTTGATCCAATTTGTAAAAACTGCAAATAGTGATGGTTTTTTTTCCCAAATACCGTAGCCTATCTCAAATATAACAACAAACAAAGATTTTCTTGGAAATTATATTTGTTTTAATAAAACAGTTGGATAATCTTTTGAGTTGTACAATTTCATACTATTTTCAAATTTACATTTTGAATTAGTTTAGGATTTAAAGCTGTAATCATACTTATTTTGATACAGCAAATTCAAATCATTGGATACATTTTCTGTGGGGCAAGTTCTATGTTGATCAGATAAAATCTAACATGGGTTGTGTTAAAAACATTTGTTGTTTTGAGTGAGAGATTATGGACTGATAATTTTTTTCCCTAGTCTGCACCATCTATGTAAAACACATGCAGCAGATAATGCAGTCCTTTTCTTTGTAGTGGACCTACCCAGGGTCAAATTAAGGTTTTTGAACTGTCCAGTGATGACCTTTACTGACCTCTCAGTAAAGCAAGACATTTACTACAAAATCATTCATTAAACTGTAATCTGATAAATATAGTCACCAAAAGAGACTATTTCTATCTTTGATTTTAGGCTGATGTGATCAAAAGAATAACTTTTGTCATTTTCATGATGTGTGCTTTTAAGCTGTGTTATTCTGTGAGAGTTAAACTGTGTTTCACTGCTGTGTCAAAGGTGCAATTAAGTCATCCAGAGACTTCTTTTAATTTTGTTAATTCAAATGTTATCAAATGAATAATTTTATTTGTAAGAGCATCAGTACATTTTAATGTCAGATAAATCAAATACTCTGCTTAATTCAAAATGTTGTACATGGAGGATTTCTCCTCTCCTCTCGAACTTGCATGTGAAGATAAAAGGAACACTTTATCTCATTCATTTTAGCTTGAGCTCAGGACAATCTAGACACCCAGAGACTTTTGTTTTTGTCCTATTTAATAATCAAGCTATTATCATTAATAGGTCCCATATGTTATGCTCTGATGACGTTTGTTTATTCATACAACAATGTTGGTAATGAGTTAAGAAAGTTCTAAATCTGCTGTATCATGAGACTGGCGTCTTAAACTAACTTTCTTATCCTTTCTGACATTTTTAATCTAACTTATGCCTCCTCTCAGTGGCTCCTGGCTTAACAGACTGAATCAGAAAGAGCTACGTCTTTCTAGGTCAAGTTAGCCTTAAAAGAGCTCTGACTTCCTGTTTTCCGGAAGTCTGCTGGAGTAAGCCTCAAACTATGGTCTTCTCCAAAGAACTGATGATCGTCTAGTCACACGCTAAGGACACGTCATTCAGTTAAAAGATTTATAACATGCCTGTTATAAATCTATTTCAAGCCGTGAAAAGCTCTCTTTTATTGACATTCCTTTAAGGAACGTCTTATCTTGGAAACACCACCAGGAGCTGCCGTTACTTTCGGTTCGAGTCAAGGCGCACGTCTGGAGACGCTGAGAATGGTAAACGAACTGACCAAACTGGACCGAGGGAGACTGACCATCTTCACGAGGTAACAAGTCGTCAAATGCTTTGCCAAGGGTACCAACGTGTAGCTTTAATCGGCCGGAGAACTGCCATGTTTCTGGTTAAAACACATCAAGATAACTCCCTGACTCTTAACTTTTCTTCCTCCATAAATTTCTCCTCCTAAACCTTTTCCCTCTCTATCTAAGCTGGAAACTATTTTAAGCTGAAGAGCCCACAGACTAAATATGTTAACATCCAATATTTATGTCTGTTGTGTTATGATTCAAGTGTGCTGACGTATTAATTTTGAAAGAAAGTGAAATCATGTCAATCAAGTGTAATGGTGTTAATTTAGTTGATTTATTTTAAATAAATGATAGTGTCTCTTTGACATATCAAACTAAGTTAACGTCTTTGTCACTTAATGGCTTTGTGTATTTATCCATCATAAAGATCACAGAAATATTGGGTAAACTGAAAAAGAACAGAATCCGTGAATTTACTATTCAATCTGAATAAGTAGATTAATTAAGGATAAAGAGGTCAGTATTAATATTGACCTCCTCATAATTCTTACATCTGGTGGCCTTCGTACGTGGTTCTGAAAGTTTATTGATTTCTGTGGTTTCTCATGAACTGTAACGTCATGTTTGCATAAGTGGATCCAAGTTTTAAACTCTGAGGATAATGATTTTGGCTGGAAGTGTTCAAAGCAGGCAGATTCTGCATGTTTTTATCATTTGAAGCTGTGAGATTATTATTGTTTCAACTCTGTTAGACGCTGTTGGAAGCATTCAGGTGAAGTTTTGTCAGCCGTGGTCTGTGGTGGTTCTGGTCCTGGTTCGGTCCAGTTCACGCAGACTCCTGTACAAAGCTTTGTTTGACCGCCGAGTCAAAAGCCTGAAAGCTAATTTAACATCTACAAGATTGCTGTTGTGGTATTTTACATTTTAGAGCAGGTCAGAGAAGCATATTACTGTAGAACGTAGTCGGATAGTGGTTCTGTTCAGACCCGAGTTTCTGATCCACGACGAAGTGGACCAGAACCGACGTTGACGCGCTCCGAGAGAGTCCGTGTTTGTTCAACAGCTGCAGTGCTGTGTTACTGAGCGTAACTAAGTTGGCCTGTCTAGGTGTGTTCGCCGCATGTTTCAGAATTTTGGAAAGTTAATTTGTAGCGTCTGAGTTGTTTTAAGAGTCTATAAAGTTGTGGTCTGTTGTGCGAGCTAACGTTAGAGCTACGTGTCCAAGTACACGTTTGTTTATGAGCTGTGATTGGATGAAACGAGAGCTGGGAGCTGTCAATCACTCGTAGCGAACGCTGATTCGCTGTAGTGGGAACGCACGCCGTTGCGACCAACCCACTTTGTCGTCATTTCCGGTACTTCATTGGTCGAAGGTTAGAAAACTACATTTACCATGGTTGCTTGGGAAAAGGACTACAAGCACTGTGATTGATTGGTTGACGTCACGTATCTGTGTAGCGAGCTCCGCCTCGCTCAGCACAGCAGAGCTGGTGACGCGCTGCGTCGACCCGCCTATTTGTGTCGTCATTTCCTGGTGCACTTTGAGTGACGAACAGTCACATTCACAAAAAACATCATAAAAAGTCAGCATTTTATGGTGAGTTACCAGCTTTTAATTTTGTTCTGTACACAAACAATAGCTCCTGTTTATTTTAAATAAAATATTTAGAATAACAGAGGTACGGACAAACATTTTTGCTTATTTTAAATACAAAGAATTTAAAATAACAAACAAAAGTACAGTTTTCACTCCAGATAACTAAAAAATTTTTCCTTTCTCTTCCTTTCTCTGACACATCATCTTCCACAGTTGTCCTGTGCACATTTAAACTTTCCTGTTTATTTCAAATAGTGAAAAGTTTAGAATAACGAATACAGAACATCTTTTATTTTGATTTTCACTGAAAATCCAGATAAAAGATGGCAGGCACAGAGGGTGAGACCCCTGACACCTCTGATACAGGGCAGCCTGTGCCACCTCAAGGCCACGACCCGACCAAAGCAGATTGGATCGAATGTGCCTTATTTTCACTCACAGGGCCCATCACAAACTACCATGAAGAGACACAGTTGATGGAGGAAGCAGATGTGGACAGTGCATTAAAAACTGTAACAGCTGGAACCACAACGGCTGAAAAGAAAGCAGACAGAGATAAACGTTTGGCTAAATTAAGCCTTCTGTTAAAGGCCAAGCTAGACTTTGAAACTGCTGTACGCCGGGCTGTCTCTACATCATGTTTAACAGCACAAATGGAGGTTGCCGCTTTACAGCAGGAGGTAAAGAGTTTAACACAGTCGAGTATTGGCAGCGCTGAACAAACGCGTAGTCTCTACGAAGAATGCAAAGTGTTAAAAAGGGATTTTGACCAATCACAAGTTGATTTGGAAAAATGTGTGGTGGAGAAGGATAAGTATTACCATCAATACAAGTCGATTCAGGCGGATTGTGGGGAGGCACGAGACGCGCTGGAAAAATGCACGGACACCCTGGAATCATTATCACTACGGTACACAAGGCTGCAAGAAGATTATAGAAAATCACAAGAACAGCACATGATGTTACAACGTGAAAATGATGGGTTAAAAGTCCAACTGAATAGTTGTAAAATAGAGCGTGCATCAGCAATGAACAAACTCTTTGAAGAAGAGAGAAAATGTTTGGGTCTCATGAGTAAACACCTTGAGAACTCACCGCCTCCGCTGCCTCCTCCCATACCTGATGACCTACTCCCTCCTCCACCGCCCCCGCCCATGCCAGATGCACTACTCCCTCCAACACCACCGCGCCGTCCCTTAGGGCCTCTAAAACCGACAATCCCACCGGATGAGCCGGTGGGTGGATCTGATAATAACCCACAAATACCTCTATCAATGGCTGAACTACGGAATATGGCGAAAAGCATTCAAACCTTCGCCCCTGGCCCAATGGGCTCACACGAAACCAAGATCTATCTCGAAGACCTTGATTTCCAGCTTCAACGCTTCCCAGAAGCTACAGATGATGATAGAATCTGTCTGTTAAGGTTAACATCGGACAGGACGGTGCATGCTTTTATGAAGCGTCAACGAGAAGCAGTGATGAAAGACTACAGTCTTCTCTGTGCTGCGCTGATAAGGGAGTTTTCTCCTTGCACGGGGCCCGATGGCATCATAACAGCAGCTAACATCAAGCAAGGTAGGAATGAACACCCAAGGTCATATTATGACCGAATATTCCGTGCCTATTTCGGGGACAGATGCGAACCTGAAATGGAGGAGGAGGTAGGGTTTAAGTATATTTTCAGCCAAAACCTCTGCCCTGACATAAGAGAGAAAGTACATGTCAGCGCAAACTATAAACGGAGGTCCATCGAAGACATAAGAGAGTGCGCGATAGATGTTTTTACAGGTCGCACACCAAACAAAACACCCTTTGAAGTGTGTCCTGGTGAAAAGGTCAAATACCAAACGCTAGACCTTGAAGGAGCAAGAGCGCCAGCTCACTCTTTTAAGGAAGCCGAGAATAAGCAAAATTTCCAACCTGACAGACCGCAAAATGAAGGTGTCCGCTGGAACAAAGACCAAAAGGGGTCCAGAGACCCTAAGTGGTACAGGCCGCATCAAGAGGAAGAACCCCATCATCAAAAAAGGGGGGCTTTCCAAAAGAAAAAGAAATATGGGTCCCAAGGTGACTCATATGGAAGAGGGCGGTCCCAGAGGGGACCCCCGAGCAATGCGCCAGATCCTGCACCTCAAACTGAACAGTCTGGGGCGAGGAAAAACCCACAGAAGTTCCAGAAAAAAGGCCCTAAACCTCTGTCCTCAGAAGAGATGGAGAACATACGTCGGTTGTTAGAAAGTTTGAAAAAAACAAACAAGGAAAACAAACCTGGTGTGATGTGTAGCACTATCATTGATAGTGACTCAGAACACACAAATAACAGCAATGCCACGATTGCTGACAGTCACCAAGATACTGATGGTCAGGATGCTGACAATCAGGGTATAGACAGTCAACAAGATGTTGACTGTAAACATGACGTCATTGTTACAGAGTCCGAGAGCCCCTCATCAGAAAAAGGGGGGGAAAGCGCACTCACCAAAGACAATGACTCGTCACAGACCGATCACTCAGACCCATGTGTGACTGCACTACCAATACAGGTGAATGAAATTCACACAGACAATGGTAGACGTAACAAACGTCGAAAAAAACCTGATAGGTTCCTGTGTAACATTATCAGGAAGGGGCCCGCTAAGAAGGCTTACCTGTCAATCACTTTAGAAGGGGTCCTCACAGAAGAGGCCCTCCTGGATGGTGGGGCTGACATAACCATTATGTCTCCCACACTGTTGAAGGAGCTAAGGATAGCCGCTAGCGGGGTTGACAGGGAAATACCCCTCAAAGAATGTGCTGTAGTACTGCAGGGACTCTCAGAGACGAGAACAACCCTTACAGCTATAGCCATGGTTCATATGCAGATTGGTGAAATGACGCTATACCACCCGGTACACGTGTCCACCGTTGACTCATTCCCATTTTTGGTTGGCCAAGACTTTATAAACCGCTTCGACGCGATTATAGATTATGGTGATCAAACAATGTGGACCAGAGTGAGCCAACCACTGCCAATCGATATGCCTACACAAGGTGACACTGACTGTCTAACAGCAGGTACCGCGGAAGGCACAAAGGGGTCCTCCAACGAGAGCACAATCCCGGTAAGTGAACCTTCAGCAACAGGTGAGGCAGAAAAGGCCCAACAAGAGAGCCTCCTCTGCGAGCTGGAACAGTCAGCACCCACTGAACACTACCTACCACGGGTAGTCAAAGGTGTTGAGATCCAAGGATCCCACGCCGATGATGCTGTTTTGTCTCCTTGGACGGAGAAATCAGCGATCAGCCAAGCTTTCTATGGAACCTTGGTTGAAAAACAGTTGGGTCTAGATATGAACAAAAAGGCTTTCCGCTTTTCGTTAGACCCCAACGATAAACAGGTAATGACCGCAATAGGGATCATTGACCTGAAACTAATCTGGAACCAACGAGAACTGGATCACCCGTTCCTCGTGGTCCCGAACTTACCACATGCAACCTACATAGGCTCCGACATTTTGGTAAGATTAGGTGTCCGAGTGGACATCAACAACAATGTACTGTGGTCACTAGACACAGCCACAAAGGACTCTCCTGTGCTAACAACAGAGAACCTTAAGGCTGGACAGACCATTCCAGAGGTCTGTCAGATTGCTAACAGCCATAACACTGCGGTACCACCTCAGGTTATGAACAAGCCGGTGATGTGTCACATCATGAAAGGACAAGCTATTAGCACAAAACAGGCATACTTTCAACCATCTCCTATGTTTTTCAACTTAGGACTGTCCATGGAGGCCACATGCCAAGTGACCCTCGACTGCAGAACCACGACTGTTGCTGTGTGCAACACAAGCACAGAAGAGGTACTGATCCCAAAAAACACACAGCTAGGATGGTTGATCTCCACTGATTTTCATGATTTTGAGCTAAGCATTCCATTTCTGGGAGGACTCCCAGAGAACTTGATCCCATATCAACACACGGGGCAAGTCTTGTTCACGAAACCAACACAGGCCATAGCTCTCTTCTCCCCCAATGATTCCGACCATGACACAGTCAACCGGTTCGGTTTCAACCGAGGAGACAGTCTAGGTCCTCAAACTTATAGTGCCCTACCTGTAGACAGGTTTCACGACACTGAAAGGGACTCAATGGAGCTCCCCAAAGGACAAGAACCCCTCTCAATTGCTTCACAGATTGAACAGGTGGTCGCTCAAGCCGACGCCCTGAAAACTGATGAAGAAAGGGACAAACTTCGCAAAGTTCTTTTAACGTATGAGAAATCATTCTCAGCTGACTCGATGGATTGTGGGTTGACCACGCTCCACACAGTGAGCATCCCAACCCCGCCTAATGCTCCCCCTGCATTTGTCAGACAGTACAAGATTCCTCTGGCAGCACATCAACCTATCAGAGAAATCATTAATGACCTGTTAGAAAAAGGTATCATCCGATACTGTAACAGCACTTACTCTGCGCCTTTATGGCCGGTGTTAAAACCTAATGGTAAGTGGAGACTCACTATAGACTACCGAAAGCTGAACAAACAAGTTCCCTTATCCAGATGGCCTATGACGCAACTCCAACAGGAACTGCCCAAGGTCACCAATGGTAAGTACTTCTCGACTCTCGACGTCGCCTCTGGTTTTTGGACCATCCCTGTGCGCGCCGAGGACCAGTACAAACTAGCTTTCACTTTTGGTGGCCGTCAGTACACCTTTAACAGGTGTCCCTTTGGCTACGCTAACTCACCTGCAGAGTTCAACATCTTCTTGAACAAAGCATGTCCAGACGCCCACGAGCGTGGAACACTGATCTACGTGGACGATGTCCTTTTGAGGCAGCCAACACTGGACTCACATTTGGCTGAGATCGACCACGTTCTGAATCAGCTGACAACTGCTGGTGCTAAGATATCACTGTCAAAATGCCAATGGTGCAGAACCAAAGTGGACTACGTTGGCCTACTTGTAGGTCCTGACGGAGTACAACCACAGCTGACTCGCACCCAAGGCCTCGACAATCTCAAAGTCCCCACCAATCTCAAAGAACTACAAAGTTTTCTGGGCGTGTGTAACTACTCGAACCAGTTCATCGAAAACTATGCGGACCTTGCGAAACCACTGACTGAACTCCTTAAAAAAGACGTACCATTTGTTTGGACTGACAAACAGCAACAGGCAATGGACGCTCTTATAAACAGGATCAAGTCAGCCCCTTGTTTAGTCTACCCAGACTACAACAAAGAGTTTTACTTGGAAGTGGGCTTCTCAGCTCATTGCATAAGTGCAGGTCTGTACCAGATACACGACAGAGACAAACGTGTAGTAGCCTATGCCAGCAAAACGATGGCAGGCCCCGAGTTGAGATTCTCAGACTGTGAGAAAGCTTTACTGACCACAGTGTGGGCAGTTAAACATTTCTCCAGCTACATTGGTGGACAGAAAATCATTGTGGAAACACAACACCAGCCAGTGACCTTTCTTAACAGTGAACGCATCAGAGATGGTGTGGTGACAAACTCACGTGTTGCAACGTGGCTCATGGCGCTTCAAAGTTTTAACCTAGACATACGTTATGGTCAAAACAAGAAGTCACATCTGGGGACGGACTTGGCAATCTGCCAGAAGTGTACACAAGATGTACCAGCCACCCAGCCGCCGGTTGAGGTAAAACCCCCAGTAACTGAAGACCCGAATCACCACTTCTTTGATGACAATATCTGCAAAGATATGACAACGTTGTACGTGGATGGATCTTCATTCCTCCGCGACAAGATCTGCAGAGCAGGTGTTGGAGGGGTCCTCCTCCAAGACCAAGAGCAGATAACTTTCAGCTACAAATTAGGATCTCAGACTTCTCAGTACGCTGAGATTGCAGGAATCCTAATAGCTCTCCAGATGGTAGTAGAACGCTCTATCAAGACGCTAGTCATCTGCACTGACTCTAACTATGCTCGTTTGAGTTTCGCTTGTCACCTCGCTGTGTGGAAACAGAACGGTTTCCTAACAAGCGACAGAAAAGTGGTCAAACACAAAGAGCTTTTCATAGCGTGTGATCACTTGGTGACATCACACGACTTACAGATCTACTGGAAGAAAGTTCCAGGGCATTCTAGAGTCCCAGGCGATGACAAGCATTACAATGACATTGCAGATTCCTTAGCCAAAGAAGGAGCCGACGAAGGTCCTCTATGGTCCTTCGACCCCTCCTGGTTAATCAAGACTCTGTCAACACAACCTACAGTCAGGGTTATGGCAGTCACACGTGCACAGGCCGCAGCCAGACCTGCTGACAACGCAGTCTCTGTACGACCTGCACTGACTGACCCAGACATCATCCAACTACAGAAGTCGGATCCTGCTATCAACTCCATGATACTGTACCTGACTGATCCGAACAAAAATAGTCCGTCTAAAGACGACCTGGATTCCGATCCAGACCTTAAGGTCCTCTATCAGCTGCGCAAACAGCTAAAACTAATCAAGGGCATCTTAACTTTTGCTCATGGACCAACGTCCTCACCTGTGTTCGTGGTTCCCCATGACCAAAGGGGGGTGATGTTAGTTCATGCCCATGATCTCCCGTCCGCAGGACACAAAGGAGATAAAGCCACGCTGACGGCATTAAAACAAATTGCCTATTGGCCTGGAATGAAGAAGGATGTCAAGGACTACATTGAAGGGTGCGTGGTCTGTGGCCAGTTTCAGCCAACCAGACCACTTCACAGAGCACCACTGCAAAGCAGAGGCATTGCATTCCCATGGTCTGACCTCCAGATCGACTGGGTTGGACCACTCACTAAGAGCTCTAGAGGAAATAAATATTTTCTCACGGTAACCTGTGCATTCACCAAATGGGTAGAATGCCTACCAGCTCCTAACGACACAGCACAAACCACTGCTATGTTGTTAATGAATCATATATTCTCAAGGTTTGGACTTCCCCTTCGGGTGAACTCAGACCAAGGTACACACTTCACAGGTGAAGTGATGAAAGAACTGTGGAAGACGCTAGGCGTCAAGGCCAACTTTCATGTCGGCTACCACCCACAGGCTTCAGGCCAAGTAGAGAGAGCAAACAGAACTGTGGTGAGTATTTTGAAGAAATACGTGGCTGCAAACCACAAGGACTGGGACGTGAAACTCCCTCTGGTCCTCATGGCCATAAGAGCCACTCCACACACATCAACTGGCATCTCTCCCTTCGAGATGATGACCGGTCGACAAATGACTCTCCCTCTACACCTGTTGTACCAACCAGGCGACGCCGCCATGGCGACAGCCTACACCACACAACAATACATGAAAGATTTGAATGTACACCTCAGAAACACTTTTGCTTTCGCCCAGAAAAACCTGGAAAAATCCGCTGAAGGACGTAAGGCGTACTACGACCAAAAGGCCTCTCACAATGAACTCCAAGTGGGAGACAGAGTCTGGTACTATACGTTCGCCCAGCAACCGGGAAAGGAGGGTCCGAGACCGGAACTCTCGCCCGCAAACTAATGCCCAGGTGGACTGGACCTCATCTGATAACAGACAAAGTGTCCTCAGTCGTCTACGAAATCAAAATCAGCAAAGGCCGCAAAGAGCCAATTGCTAAATGGGTACATCGAAATCAGATCAAACCTTACAAGGCGTTCAATGACTCCACAAAAGACAAAGATCTCACAAACTCACCGACTTCATGGGATAATAAGGTCGTCCAAACACAAGTTAGTAAATAAACTAATCAGGTTTAAACTACCATATTTCCCACCCTATAAGTCGCATTGTCCAATTTGAACTTAGAAACGCTAAGCCTAAAACCCACAACAAAAAACTAACCTTAACAACCGTTTAAATCCACGAGATTTAATTTGACCTCGGTCATAAAGTTGAGACCTGTTTTTCTTGTGTGTTGCACTTTGGAATCTGACGACAAGAGTGTGTCGAAGCAGTGAAACGTTGTTTCCTTGTTGTTTAGTCATTACTGTTGTCATTAGTTGAGATATTGTTTTGGTTCTGAACACTCCCAGCCAAAAAGGTTTTGTATTAACATTGGTTAATGAATGATATGGATTTAACTATGCCAACATGCAGTTCGTTTTGTTAAATCTCAATCGTCGAAGAGTCAATGTAGTTTAAAGCTACTCAAGGTACAATAAACTACACTGGTCTCACAATTTCTAAATTGAACCGATTCGATCGTTTCTATTCTAGATTATCTATTCATTTTGATGAGTCTCGCCATAGACTTCAAAATTTATTAGGAATACCAAATCCTACGTCGTTCGTCTAAAAGACAACAGACATTTAGATCAAACTATATTTCATTTTTATTTTAGTTTAACCTAAACTAAGTAATGAATGGAGGAATAGTTTGGAATTAGAGGCCTTCGTTACAGAAGCCCTCTAAAATTCTATAGGTACAGATCCCTATACCTAATTTATAGATTTGATCCACCCCTTAATTGGTAATTGTAGCTGATCTAAACCATGATAGCTTACATACCAGGTGCATATAGGTAAGGCTTAATGTAAAATCCCAATCATAAGCCCACCTTAAAAACCACATAATTGCATGACACATAGAACCAGAGTGGCACTGACTGGAAACCAACCAGCCAACAACCTTCGATGTGGGGACCTGCAGCTCCAACGCTTGGTCTTCAACCTTCATCCAAGGGTCGCCTCCTCTGCGTCAATCGAGGGATCCCCTCTACATGCTGATTATGAAAACAATTGTTGCTGATCATTCAACAAAACTAATCGTTGGGGATTTACTGCTGTGGAATTACCGCTGTGGATTATAAGACTTTGTTTTCCAAAGGATCACAGACTTTGTTTTCCAAGAGTTAACAGACTCAGTTTTCCGAGGGATTAAAAGCTTACCGCAATGGGATTACCTACGAACAGTATGGAATTTCCAAAAACTTTATGGGATTATAATTTTTGATTTTTTTTTTCCACTTGCTGGATTACTTCAAGATCAAAGACAGTTCAAGGTTTCCTTTCGTGTTGGACCCCATCCCCAAGGACTGGCGATGGCTTCCAAAAGGGGGGAGATGTAGTGGACCTACCCAGGGTCAAATTAAGGTTTTTGAACTGTCCAGTGATGACCTT